>JAPYZB010000496.1:0-20289 GCA_030522745.1 Eupelmus kiefferi | reverse complement strand
TGACTTCTGTTAGTACTTATCAGAATATCATAGAATAAATACTTGAGATTAATCTGAAATTCATAACAATATAACATATGAAGCACGTGATATTTATTTTTGCTGAATAAATATTGATGACTAGCAGATTCCTTTGGTTAATCTTTAAAAAAAATTGCAAAAATTTAAAGAAACCGATAAACCAGGCGTCGTAAGAGTGTTGATCTCGTTTATTAAATTTAAAATGGCTATAGTGCCAAGGTGGGAAGAGTGCACGTAGGCGCCGGCGAAGGCTCGAAATATTGTCGTTTTAAACCAATTCATCACGATAACGCTGGCCTTATTAATTTATTAGCGATTTCAATGACGTGCTTTAATTTGTTGTGCGTGCTTAGATGCTAAACACTCTTTCCAAAATTAATTGGTTGAAGGAAAAATAGTATTTTTAGTACTCTAGCTGTTGCGATTTGACCTTACAACAATTCGTGACATAAAATTGTTTCTTTTAGAGACTCGCAAGTTACGATCTCAATTATAAAGAATTATAAAAAACGATAATCAATTTTGAGCTGTAATCTTGTAGCTCTTGGGTTTTTCACTCGTCTAGCTTTACAATTAGTAACAAGTTCTGATATTAATCTTTAAATAATAATCTAAATTGAAAGTGTTGGTTCTCCCAACTTGAAATTCCGAAAGTAAATTTATATCACTTAATTCTTCATTTAATCGCGAGTGTCTGAATGTCAGCAATCACTTTAAATGTTAAGATTAACTTCACGAAACATAACATTGAAAGAAACAACAACTTTTTACGACGCAAAGCAGAAAATTTATCACCAAGCATCAGCAATTCCGTCTATTTTGGGAAAAAACACTAGTATCATACAAGTTTGTTTAGAAAAAACGCTCAAAGCCAAATCAATTACTACATCGAAGATACCAACATCAATCAGATTGTCGAAAGACACGCGATGCTCCGATCCAAATCTCATGAATAAAAGTCTATCTTTTTCTTGACTGGTTATTCGATTTAATTCCTTCATGCACGTTCTTCTTGTATAAACGTGACTCTGTCTTTTATCGCTGTTAAATGATCGTTTTCTTGGCGCAAACGAAACCGAACGGGCTGCGAGCATGTGTATATAGACTGTTGAATGAAAAAGCGCGCGCGAGACCTAAATGGGAAACCTCGAATTAGCAGCGATGCTCCTCTCGCAGATGATGGTAATTTGTCCGACTCTAATTCCTGCAAAACTTTCTTTCTAGTACTTACTGGCTACGCGTAGGTATAACTTTCTAGTTAATCTACCGCCGGGCATCTTTAGTTCCCGTAACTCGAGTTCAAACATTTATGAGACTATGAGGCGCTTTATGATGCTAACCTAGTATTAATTTTATAAATATTAGTGATATTAAAGTAAATATTTAACTTTTGTCCATTAAATTTCATTTGTTATTATGGCTGCTGTGACAATTATGTTTAATAAATAAGAATACTCTGTTGATTAAACAAATTCATGATTATTTATCCAAAGGTTTTTCATACTTAAAGTCAGTAGTGCTTGCGCATTACAACAAGAGCGTATGAAGGAAAAAACAAGTAGCGGCATACATGTAGGGAAGTGAAATATGATAAAAGTGTTGGCTAGCAGATAAATGAAGTTATTGTTAATGTATTGATAGCACGAATTAAAAGAGGAAATGATTAATCGCGATCGGAATAGCGTTGGCTAATTGATTGCAAATCATAAATACTTGCTTCAAGACAGCTGCGAGCGCGGCGAGTAATTTTGTACAAAGCTATATAGGCAGAAGGATAGCGTATCGGTATTTTGCAACAAATCTAGACAAAATCGGCTTGTCATAAAGTAAAGTAAAGAGCGGCTGTTCGGAGCTCGCGGGGGCGTGCATTCGGACTGTGTGGCTAGTCGCTCCGCGAGAGCGAAGGACGGCAGCAGCGGCTCTCAGGCCGACGGCGGCGGCGCCTGCACGCGCATTTTTTGACAGCTAAAAATACGGTTTTTCATCTCTCTCTCTCTCTCTCTCTCGTTCCATCTCCCGCGCTCGCTCTCCGTAAGTCTATTTCCGAATGCAACGGAACTTCGGCCTCTCGGCTCTCAGACTTTGCGCGGAGTGGGTACATAGTTTCCGCGATTAAAATCGCTGCAAGCGGCTAGGCCTGCTGCAGCTGATCCGCGCGCGCTTAGCACTCGACTATAATAAAAGAGAGAGAGAGAGAGAACGAGAGAGAGAGAGAAAAGACTGTGTGTACACACGAGGCGCCGAGTGCAGCCGAGATGTAATAGAGGAGAGCGAGAGAGCACTGAGCAGACGTCTCTGCGGATTTTCATCCCCTCCGCAAGTGTAGGTGTGTGCCTTCGTGTGTGCGTGTGAAATAGCTGCTAGGTGTATATATATATACATGTGCAGGGTGCGCGCGCGCGCGCGCATTGGTTATCCGCCGGCGGCAGAGAGCTGCGAGAGCTGCCAGAGGCCTCAGCGCGCAGAGTGCTGGCTGCTGCGAGAGAAAAAGTGCGCGTGTATGCTGCTGTGTGTTCGCCGAGACTCCGCGAGAACCGTTGAGATTCTCTCAACGTGGCGTCTAGCACTTCCGGCTCGAGGCAGACCTGACGCAATGTCCTCGTGAATTCGGGAAGTAAAGGGCGCAACAGTGCGCGAAGCCGAGAGGCTGCCGCGGTAGACGTCTACTTGGAACGGGCAGCGAGAAGCCGAGAAGAGGGAACGGAGCAACAGTCTTATAGGTTATGGAGTGCCTGAGCGTTCTGGCCAGCATTAACAGAAGTAGCAGCGGCAGCGATAGCAGCAGCAGTAGTAGTAGTAGTAAAAGCACGATGCAGCATCGGCAGCAGCATCAGCAGCAGCAGCGGTGGGAGCAGGAGCAGCAGCAACGACAGATCGGGCTCGATGTTCCCGGCCAAAGGATCTCGGCGAGCACGAGGCGCTGATGATCTAGCAGCGAGCGAGAGGATCGACTGCGAGAATGACACGCTGACGGTGCAGTGCGGCGCGCAGAGGACAAGAGTGTTTCGCTTTGCAAAGACAATTGCGGAGCCAAAAGAAGAGAGCAGCAGCCGTGTATAGCTACCCGGAGCAAGCCCGAGAGAAAGAGAGCAGGTTCGTCGACATCGCGCACTAAGCACGCGCTCTGCCCCACTCTGCGCTTCTATTCTGTTCTCTGCCTACTCCTATGCGACTGCCTCTCGCTCAGTGCGTATATAATCCGAAAGTTTTCGATTGATAAACTAGATCTCCTGCGGCTTTCCAGGAGCCAATTTCAGCGGCTCGCGGTTACGAAATTTTTGGACCCCGGCGAATGTGGCCCACTTTGCGCCTTCTTTTCTTGTTGAAAGCTCGAGAGAGAGAGAGAGACCAGACTCGCTCGCTCTCTCTCTCTCTCTCTTTCTCGCTCTTTCTCTTTCGCTGTGGACTGTGCATGCGCTCGTCGCGCCAGTCGCCGACTTGCTTGTGTGCGTGCGCGCTTTGGAGAAAATTTCTCACTCCGCGGCACCGTCGCGGAGTGGATATTTATAGGATATATTGCGGCGAATAGGCGCGTTTTATTGGGAATATCGTGCAAGCCTAGAGCTTCCTAATGAGCCCTCTTGACAAATTAAAAATTAGACGCTAGACTCGAATTCGAACGAGCCTCCTCTCGGAAATGTACAACAGTTTGTTTTAAATCAATTATTTGTTTTTCCTCATTGCATTGTTATGAAACCTGTTACTACTATTACTCTCCTCTTAGATGCTCAAAATACTTGGCTAATTTCTAAATAGTTGTCAAACATTTATCCTTCTATAATGATGATTTAAATAAATTACTAAATTCACTTTCATTTAATAATTTCAGTTCTTCAGTGGTAGCATTGCCAAAATTTTTTTGATTAATATATATTTTTTCTTTATTAATACTGAAAATATAGTGCTTCATACTGAGATTAAGAATTATTTATTTTATCCTACTGTGCTATTTTCATATACACTTTGTTTGCCTACCAGTAGTTGTCATAATATTAAAATCCTAGATTCTTTTAAGATAAGCAACATTTTATTTTTATTAAGAGCATTATGTCATGGACATGACTTGGGTTACAGACTAAATAATCAAGATAAAAATAACTAAGATATAGTTTAATTTGTATTGTATTTGAAAACACTATAGATTAGACATCTAATCTGTACAACTTAATTGTTCAAGAAACTTCTAGATAAATATTATTCATCTTTATTATTTAATTCTGTTCATAAAAAATTCTGTTATTTATTTTTACAAATTCACATGTTATTTATTTAGAGAATTACAGAAATTTATATTGAAATAAAACATTTCTATTATTTTATAGGTGATCAAAGATGGCACAACTTATCGCAGTTTGTATAGTCTGCCTACTCTGTGCAGCACACAGAGCATGCTGTGCTCACATGGATGTTTCCTTGCCTATAAAAGAAACTACTCCCAGTGCAAAATATTCGACAGAATTACCCGGTTATAGTGAACATTTGTTACCCCCTCGGATACACTCAACAGAAGTGTCACAATGGAAAGATGTTGAAACAAAAGATTCTAAAAGAATCAAAAATCATAAACATTCAGTTAACAAAGTGCCTGATGAGAAGTCACATTATGACGATAGATTAATAGAAGACTTAGAACACATCCATGCAGATGAAGAAGCCAGGCATGAAGAACTAATGGAAAGATTAGGACAAAATTACTTAAAATCATCAAAAAACTCCAAAGTGAATGAAGAAAATATAAAAAATTCACGTTTAAAAAGGAGTTCAGAACTTGATGGAAAGTACTTTACGAAAAAAATATTTGAACTCTACGGAGATGGTGAAAATATGACAATGGAAGGATTTGAAAAACTTTTAAAAAAATTGGGCTTGTTTCAGTCAGAGCCCAAAGTGAGTGATCAAGAAATTCATAGTATAGATAGTAACCAGTCAGGGAGCCGATTAGGTAAACATTACAATTAGTTTTATAATATTCAATTTAATAAATTTTATATAAATTTAAAGGTTTTGTTTTACAAAATAGTCATTAAAAGAGATTTTGATAATGCTAAATTAAATAAATAATGAATAATATGAAAAATTTTTGCTTATAGTAAGATTTTTAATAAAGCTTCAATTAAGTCCTGTTTGTTTAGTACTTGTTCCTATATCATGATTTTTTGACGCCATGTAGATTCAAGAAAAATTTTTTTCATCAATCAAAGAATGATATACGTGTGAACAGCGACAGTAGCTGATAAAGGAATGCGAAGCTCAAATACTTAATAACTTGGACAGTGACTAACTGAGTTGATTTAATGATAGCAATATACGCGATTAATATCGAACGGATTTCATCCAATGGTTTCGCGTACATCAACGGACGCTTGATTCACCGACGTCAATTGACCTATCGAATCGCTAATCAATTCTGTAAAGCTCTAAACGTCCATGAACCCGCAAACATTAGCTTTCCGGCACTATTGCAATCAAAATCAATATCTACATAAATTAAATAATTAAAGACTGAGAATAAATAAAACCGTTTTTCATTAATTTTCTTATAATCATTTATACTTTTTCAGCACTACAATGATAAATATCAGTAACATATTTTTCCAATTTTTCTTAAATTAATGAAAACTGTAAAGTTTTAATAATTGCAATTCAAAGAACATGGACTTCATTTTTTTAAAACTAAAAAAAAAACATTTAAATTCTGCTTACCCAGTAGTGAAAACAAAAGCTATAATTATTTGAGCATTTAAAGACCAATGGCCGAGGCTATTGTTGTAATTTAAAACTTGAGTAACTCTTGAAACAGCATAAACTCAGCAATAAGATACATATATCCAGACAACTCTGTAATTCTACCCTGAATATAGATAAACAATTTCTTTTTCTTTAAATAAAGATTTAAACTTTTAACTAAAAACTAATATTATTGAAATAATATGCTGCAGAGTAATTAGAAAAATACACTAACTTGATTAAAAATTAATTTTTATTTTTTATTTCAGCTAATAAAAAGGAATCACAAAGCAATAACGGACTGCAGGGTGCTGATAAAAGTTTAGATTCAAAACAGAGGGTAAATATATTTTATTATTTTTATGTTACATAAGTAATCATTTTGGAAGATAAAAATTGAATGAAATATCACTTTCTTAAATTATTTTAATCTTTTTTTTTTTTTCATTTAAGTTAAATCCAAACGAATAAATGAAAAGTATTGATTAGTGCAACTTTTCTACAATTGTTTTTGTTGTTGAAAATGCTAAACTTTTAAAATTGAATAAAATAATATCAAAGTTAAAATATTAAGTACAAAGTTGAGTTCCAAGATTTCTCATTACTGATTTTATTGATTTTTTAGTGTTTAAGCAGTAAGGAATTGCTGAGCGCCTTATCGGACGATGTGGCGTATAAGTCCGGGAATAATAATGGCACGACGTTACCTGGCTGGTTGTTCGAGCGTGTATGCCCAGCGCTTGTTTATCAGCTAACCGCGGTATCTGCCACTGAGCGAAGCGGATGCGTTCATGTCTCAGAGGACTACAAACCATCTGAGATCAGCAATTATGAGACAGAGGAGACGACACGTAATATGTTTCAAGGTATGCAACTAACAGTTTCAAAATACTTGAAAATTTTGCTGGCATCTCTATTAATTCGATAAACATACTTTTTTTTATGTTTGTAGTATGGGTTTACTCAACTATAAGCATACTCATAATAAGTTTGTGCGGTCTTCTGGGTGTTGCTGTGATACCTGTCATGGGCAAGAGTTACTATCATCAATTGCTGCAATTTTTAGTTGCTCTTGCCGTCGGCACTCTTTGCGGAGATGCTCTCATTCATTTATTACCTCACGTAAGTTAATGACCTTTAAAACTTATATATACATACATTGTATATACATTGCATTTGAATTACAATAAATATAACAAAAATTGTATAAAGTTTTTAAATAAATTTTTTATGTATTTGTAGGCCATGATGTCGGAATCACAACATAGTCATTCTCATAAAAATAGTCAAACGCATTTATCCATAGAACATAAAGATGATGATCATACTACAAATATGTGGAAAGGTTTCGTAGCAATGATAGGTTTAGTTTTGTTTTTCTTTACCGAAAAAGCATTAAATATAATATCCGAATGGAAGAAGTATAATGAAAATCGCAATCAAGTAAGTGAAGTTATAAATTTTCAATATATACTTTATTAAAGATTTTTTTTATTAAACATATTAGAATGAACGTTGTGCATTTTTATCTAATAATTGACTTTAATTTCTTAAAATTATTATAGATGCCAGCGCGAGTAAGAGTTATGAGAGAATCTGACGCAGGAAACAGTAACGTTGTAGGTGAAAAACTTTGCAAGCATAAATACTCGACAACATATCCATACTGTTATGGAGAAATAACAACTGAAACTGGAGGTAACTTTGAATTTACGTAAAAAAATTATTTTAATTATTCTAAATATTAAGATAATTTTATTTACAAAAAATTTATTTAGATATTTTATTTCATTAAAACTTTAAATTAATTTTACTAATCTGATTTATATTATTTAGATAATCTTCATCAACATAACCATCACGAGAGACCCCAGACTATCGAGGAAGCAAAGCCTCTTACTTGCAATTCAACCAATTGCAATTCCGTTTCCAATAAGATTATGCAAAATGATCTCGAGAAAAAAAATAACGAGGATTGGAAACTGGATGATGCTGTGATCGGCGATACAAAAAAAACTGTGGATGGTTCCGATATACCGTTGAACGAGAATGAGAGTTATACTGTTATAATAAGAGATCATGATACTAAACATCACGGTCATGGACATTCGCACAGTAATATACCCTTTTCTTTCGATTATTATACATAAATTATGTTTTTAAATGCTACTTTTTCTTTTAGATCACGTACATTCTACACCAGATTCAATGTCGAGCGTTGCGTGGATGGTCGTGATGGGAGATGGTTTACACAATTTTACAGATGGTATGGCTATAGGCGCGGCGTTTTCTGCGAATATAGCCGGAGGATTCTCAACGACCATTGCTGTGTTCTGCCACGAATTGCCTCACGAATTAGGTACAAAAATTTGCTCAAAAAATTTAATTAAACGAAAGTTTATTTTTATTAATTAATTTTTTTTCTCTTATAATTTAGGTGATTTCGCGGTGTTACTGAAAGCAGGCATGAGTGCCAAACAAGCTGTTTTTTATAATCTGTTATCTTCGATACTTTGTTTATTCGGTATGGTGTTTGGAGTATTACTTGGTGCTACACCAGCTGCCAGTAGTTGGATGTTCGCTGCCGCTGCTGGCATGTTCATTTATATAGCTCTTGTTGATATGGTATGAATTTTTATAAAAAAAATTATTTGTTAATTAGATATACCGAATAGCATTTTACGTATAATTTACATAAAATGGTAGAATTTTGCTAATTATTAAATATAACTCATTAAGAGTGTGTTAAAAATTGTTTTTTACATGATTTTTGAAACTTGAAATAGACGTACCGTTATTAAAAATATAACTCATAACAATATTTTTATTTTTATTGAAGTAAAAATTTGTATTATTTTTTATAGTTGAATACCCATGGTTAATTGTTTTAATGTGTAAATATTCTTTTATTTATACAAAATTTTTCACGTAATAAAATTTTTAAGCAAGATATTTTTTGTAAATGTAATGAATGTATGATGGAATTTATTATTTTAAAGTAAGATTAGAAAATTCATTTGTAATATAACATTATAAACATTCAAGATGTATAAACATACAAGTAAAATAATAATGACAAAACTTAAATGTTTTTTCAGATTCCTGAACTGTCTTCAAATCACTCAGTAATGCAGGGTGCTCACTGGCAGTGTCTTCTGCAAGCAGCGGGACTTATAACTGGGTTTAGCATCATGTTAATTATCGCACTATATGAGCATGATCTCCAACACTTATTCAGCAGCTAAATTAAAAAAGTCTGACTTATTTACAAAATGAAATAGTACATAAGTCAAATTACCAATATCGTGTGCGGCCAATCCGAAGCCTAAGAGTTCAATTACAACAGGAGTGTAAGTTCGAATTTTTTTGGTTTGAATGACGAGAAGTTAGAATGCGTCTTCAGGTATATTTAACTTTCGTTCACATAGAGATGTGTGATCATGCTCGAAGTAATAGCGTAGTATATATTGTGTAATTATAAAAAAAAACTTAGTGTACAAAGTTGTGCAGCTCGCATTTTAAGCTTATCTAAATTTTAGGATCTTTAAAGCGCGCGGAATTTCATAGGTTAAAAAAATTT
The DNA here is from genome assembly GCA_030522745.1 of Eupelmus kiefferi. Lineage (NCBI taxonomy): Eukaryota > Metazoa > Arthropoda > Insecta > Hymenoptera > Eupelmidae > Eupelmus > Eupelmus kiefferi. The sequence continues at coordinate 10,961 of JAPYZB010000496.1, read as the reverse complement.
AAGAATAAAATTTATACAAAGAATTCCGTTTGTATTATCGCGTTTTTTGAAAATTTTTAAACGAGAAAAGTTATTTTGTGAAGGCTATTGATAAAAAGAACTTTTGTTAAATGCGCACACGAATTCATCTTTGATTATATATTAAGGAAATTGAAAATACGTTTTATTCGTTTTCATTATTCGATTTATTTATTAATTATCATGTATATGACATATTTTTTCGAATATCGTTTTTGTGTAAATTAAATTTAGATATTAGTTGTAAGTCGCAATAAGTAAGAAATAAAATTTAATAATTTGTTTTCCAACAAAATTATTATAAAAATCTTAATTTTCTTTAATTGTCATAAAATTTCATAAATAATCATAGTAATGGGAACAACAAAAAAGAAATGCACAGAAAATTTCTAGAATAGTTAGTTAAATCAATTTTATTTACAGTATTGTTTTTTCACTAATAAGATATGTATGAAATCAAGCTCTGTTTAAATGAGTTTGTGTACTGTTCCTTTAATCATTGTTAATAGCTCTCTAAATAAAATTTAAAAATCCGAAATTTGAACAAAAACAAATAATATTAAACAAGGAATTGAAAAGTTAAATACACATTACACTACTGACATTTTAAGTTAATAGAGTATTTTGACACATAAAACTTACTATTACGCATTTAATTAGAAAACCTTATATTAAATACAAGATACCTTGAAATAATGTATCTATAAAAAAAGATCGTACTCCAATAGATAGTAACCAAAAATACAGAAAAATATTTTTTGTTAGCTATTAATGTTTGAACTTTAAGAATCAACGAAGTTTTATGTGCAGTATGAATACAGTCAAAAAGAATCGACAAACATGCGTTTCAATCAATAATAATTAAGTTATTTACATTTTATTAATAATCTTGACATTCATTATTAGTCAAATGTAATGAGATCTTTATATTTACGAAAAACGTTTATTGATGATTTTAAAATAATTTTATTCAACGTTCCTGCCGACTGTAATTTCTTAAGATGTTACGAAATATTTTTAGTTTTTAATATTTATCAGAAAATCAATAGCTGTAAAGCCTTATCATTTTAAAAATATCTTTTCAGCGAGCAATTATTATATTCTTTGAAATGAATTTGCGATATTATACAAGTGTGATTTTGTTAATTATAAAGCATACAGTTTACTTATTTGCGTGAAAAGAAAAAAAAATTGTACAAACGTATATACATATTTTCTTTACAATTGTAAAAGAATAAATGGCTACAATCATGTCTATTTTATAACAAAAATAAAAATCTATGTATGACAAAGTAATGAGTGTTAAAAGAAAATCAATGAATGTGCTGCCGTTTTTGACAACTTTTACTATTTTTTTAATTTTATCAGTTTATGATTTAGTCAATCTTGAATGCAAAAAGAATGAATTTCATTTTATATAATGGTAAAAATTTAATATTTTTCGTGTATAAATATTTAAAAAATCTTTTGACATTCTTTTCCTTATTATTCATAATTATTTTTAAACCTAAGCCTTAATTATAAAAAAATTGTAAAAATGAGCTTAGAATTCATTAAGAACAAAGGTACAAACTCAATAATACTTCTTATAAAAACAGCGCAACTACTCAAACAACTTTGTTGTATGCAGTTTCGAGTTTTTCATATTTTCAAATTAGAATTCAACATTCAATTTTACAAAACTCCGATTTCCTAATGAAATACGCTTGAAGTATTTTTTACACATATGCCGTCATTTTTGTAAATAATTTTTCGTACGTTTATGTATAGAATTTTACAATTTGAGATCCTAATCGAATTATTTATTTTTTATTAAATTGTTTGATCTGGGATAGCCACCGAAAATTCTTTACTCAAAATTTTTTCATAAAAATAGGTAAAAAAAGTAAAACTGATCTGAAAATTTTATCGAATTGTAAATAATTAGAAATTGTAAAATTATTATTTAATTGAAGATATTCTAAGCTTATACGATCTTCAATTTTACGAAGATTATACATACTGTGTATTACAAAACCCTTCAGATTGCAAAAATAAAATAATTTGTATTTTATAGGGTGTTAATAAACGTATGATGTATTCTACTAATGATGACTTTTTATTTTGGATATGAAAAAAAATTCAGGGTTAGATAAGTAAAAAAATAAACAAGTTAAAGTTAAAATTTTTTTTATAAAATTATGCAACAATTTATATACATCTTATAATAATTTTTTCTGAGAAATATACAAGCGAAACTTGATGAAATAAATAATACATATCAAGAGAGGAGTCTAGTTCAGCCTATTCAAATAATCGACTTATTTGTTTGCCTAACGTTCTTTCTTTACATTATGTTTTCAGTTATAACATTTAAATTGACTTTGAAATATAGTTAGGTACGATGCGCACGAAGAAAGGTATGAATAACGTAAAATACTAGAAAAAATATGCAGAACAAGAAATGAAGATGATGCAATTACTGAAACGTTCTTACGGTCTAAAGAATAATACGGAGAAATATACAGATATTATGTTGGATACGGTGTCTCCAAAACTTTCAATGCTATTCTTGATGTGAATCAGTGTGGAAAAGACCTTAAACCTTATTTAAATTACAGGATTTCAACCGATATATCTACACAAATACAAATTAAAATTTCAAGCGTTTTTTCTTGCTTCAAAAAGTAACAAAAGTTTCGTAAAGAAAAATAAACTATATTTTTGAAAAAAATAACACTGAAAGAAACCTTAGCTGAACATGACTCCCCCGTCCCCGCCTTAGGAAGAGTTTCAATCTTATGAGTTTTGGTTCAAAATGAAATGTTATTTAACATCTGTACGCATCCAAATAAATGGAAATATTTACATTTATAAATGATTTTCACATAGATACTAGATCATCCCTATCACTCATTTGCGCTGTAAGGCTAAAAGCTGTGTCTGTACTCGCTTCACTGTTAATACTTTCATTAAAGTTCGACTTTTTATTAACAACATCGTTCATTTCACGCATTATACCAGCCATATCATCATCTGGATCAATTTCCTGGTTATCCCCAACTACATCAATATCTGTGACCAGTTTTTCTTTTTTCACATTATCTTGAACCTGTGGTCTTTCTTCTTTGAACTGAAATTATATTATAAGTTTTATTCAAAGAAATCGTGACATTAGGTATTAGTGATATAACGTACCTTTATAGGCTCTAACTTTAATTCACTAGGTAATTGAGAATGAAATACGCAATTTACATCAAAGATTACAGGCACTGGTTCATGGCATGGCATATCAGCTTCAATAGCTCCACAAGCTTTAAATAATACTTGATGAGTATCCTGAAGAAATCAAACAGAATAATAAATTTAATACTATTCTAATCAAATTAATTAAAATATTTCAGTAAAGAGTTAAATACTTTGAGAATATGTTTTCTGCAATACTTTGATGAAGGTAACGTTCTTTCTCCACACTTCACGCCACCCTCTGTAAAAATACATTTTTGCATACTTGGTGGCTTCTGTACAGGTCCTTCAGTTACTTGAGCTCGACGTTCTAACGACTTTCTGTATAAAATAGCTTCAACTCCACTTCGTCTGTGATAGCCATTCAAAGCTTTAAGTTTTTGATAGATTTTCTTTTCTTTAGCCGTGTCTTTTGCCTGGTCATGAATGCTACCTACAATTTGAAGTTTAGAACCATTCAGGTTATTTTAATATAAAATTTCTGTAAATTTCATTTTTAATATTGCCTTACACAAAGTTTCTTTTTCCTTCTTCAAAGCATGCAAATATTTCCGCCGTTTTTCCCTCAATGTATACTGTAGTCTCTTAAACTGATCAATGTATAACGATTGTAATCTCATCAATTTTTCTCTGGCGATATAAACAACTTCTTCGGCTGTATATACTCCAGCATGCCTTAAAAAATTACATTTTTGATAATTTATATTAAAATAAAAATTATTCAAATACGTTTAATTTTAAAAAATCTAAAGATTATTCTTATTAAAAAAAAATATTTATTTAAAACTAAGGAAAGATAGATGTATTTATGTTTGACTTTATTACTCTTTTTTTTTAAATATATAAGAACGTCTATATTAAATGTCTTAATTTTTAAATGACACCTAATATCTAAGTGAACTTGCATTTACTACAGAATAAAACTTTGGATAGAATTTGTCAATACTTGTTAATACTAAATAATAATTGTCGTTTTCTCATTTTTAAATCATTTAAAGATGTCGGTAAACCAATTTTAGAAATTTTTGATAGAGTTTAATGCCATCAACAAAATGATAAAAATTTTGAAAAAGTAGTGTTGTGAGAAAAAACTAAAATTCATTATATTATATTCCAAGAAAAAGATTTGAAATAAAAATTGTAAATTTAAAAAAATAAAACATTATTTTATAAATTGTTTTCAAAAGTTGATCCTTTTAAAGATACTTTTTAGTCATTAATTAAAACTTTTTAAAAATCTATAAAAGTGATAAATTTTCAAAAAATAGAACTCTACACATACAATAAAAAGTATTGTTACTTAGAGAAACGTTAGAATCACAAAAAAGGTATTTTTCTCAATAACTCCAGTGAATTCGCTGTAATTTTTTGAAGTACTTTAAGTCAATAAAACGAAGTAAAACTTTTTTTTAGTTAATTCTGTAGTATTTAAAGTCACCAACAAAAATATTAAAATTTTTAACTTTAATTTTAATATAAATCAATTATAAAGAAGAAACATTTGGTCATGTATATGTATGTAGTATTTTACTATAAATTAAACTACTAATTTTTTCTTAATTATTTTTAATAGTCATGTTAATTTAACTAAAAACAAAACAGTCACTATTCTCAATTTCATTCCTCGTACTTCATCTAGATAAAAATTGTACTTTTTATCCACAGCATGCTTGAAGTAAAAAATTGATCACCTAATTTTTACATTTTTGCGTGAGCACCAATCACACAAAAATGTAAAAATTACGCAAAGCAAACATTTTTTTTATTTTGTACATACTGTGAGTAAGTTTCATTTTACTTATGAAAACTAATTAAAATAACGTCGCTCATTCGGAAGTAAATTTTTCACCCTCATATTGACGACTCCAATTCAAAAACACTTACTTCCTGTTAAAATTGTGTTTAACTAATGTTTAGATTGGGGTGTTATAACAAATGTTTAACAAGAGCCATTAATAAATAAATAAACATAGATGACATAAAAATACCTTAAAGGATCTTCTTCTGGAGTATGTAAACTTTCATTATCACTGTCATCAAGAAATGTTCCTTTCACAGTATCATTAATCAATGTTGGTTCAACATCACTATCTGAAGAGCTAGCATAATCTAAAATATCAGGTCCTTTTGCATTTACTTTATAAGCATCAATATCATCTGGAATTTCAAATAAAATTTTTATTAAAAGTATTTGTAAAATTGAAGTTTAGTTTAAGCCATCCTTTTATTAAAATAATACATACGGAAGGGGTTCAAAATTTTGACTTTTCCTTCTTCCTGTTCTTCTGTTTTTACGTTTGGATCTGTTGGTTTTACATAGTGCCCAAGACTCAGTAATAAAGTTTCTGGACTCTCTGGTAAAGAATGTTTAGATGTTGACTTTGTTCTTGCAATTTGTGCTTTTCTTGTATGTTCTGGACAATATCTAAAAAGAAGGAATAAAACTATTTATGATAAAATAAATGTAATGTATTGAAAGAATTAGAAAATGTTATACATACGACACTTCTCTTCTATCTAGTTTTGGAGCAGGATTTTGACATTTACGACCATTAATGTTATAAATAAAACAACATTGTTTAAAAGGTGCATTTGGATCTTCTAAGATATGTCTTGAACAGTACACATATGAATCTAGACATGGTTGATTGCATTCATATGATGAATACAAGCATCGACGATGTTCCTTTGGTTGTTTTGAGAAAACATTTATGGGCGATGTAACCGTTGGAGTAGGCATTGCAGCCTTAGGAACTCGAAACATATCCTACCTAAAAAACATAAATTTAAATGTTTGATAAAATCTGATTTATCAAAAAGAAGAAAGTTCTCTAATTTTATGAAAAAAAAATAAAGTCTTATAAAAAAAATCATATTCTTTTCCAGGTAGAATTTTGTACAAAGAAAATGATTTCTTCAATATTTTACATCCCATACGCGATCGATATAAAAACAGACCGTAATTAAAGAAATTAGTTGTTAAAACTGTATCCTTGTAATATTTTCGGAGAAATAAAAAAAGCGAATTTGAAATTGCCGCGCAAAATGGCTACGCGCCTACAACCGCTCAAGGGCTCAAAACAGCATCTCAAAAATACTAAAATTAATTTAGTAAAGGAGAAAATCGCTGTGACAGCACTGGTAAAAGTGTCTTTTGATTTAATGAGTTCAAAGAAATGTAACAAATGTTAAATAGGAAAAAAATTGAAACGCCTATATGACGAACGTGGTGATGAAGAAGGCAGCAGCAGCAGCAGCAGAGCAGCAGCAGCAGCAGCAGCCCGCAGGCCGTGGCCATTTTGCGCGGTGTGTGCGTTGTCCGAGTCTACGTCGTCGTAATCGCGCAGCAAAGCGAAGAGTTAAGGTCGCGCGGGGGGGCATCAACCGAACCATCATCTTCGCCGTCGCTCCTCCCGCATGTGTTTTTTTTTTGTGGCGCGCGGCGGACACTCGCTCGCGCTCCGTCGACGAGATATACCTACGTGATGCACGTGCGGCCTCGTCCCGCACTGAGTAGAAGGAAAGGAGTGTAGAACTACGACGACGCCCGCCGTGACTTCATCTCGGCCTCTCCCGCCGCAGTCTCCCCGCAGAGCACACAGATTCAGAACAGAACAGACGACGAGAGAGTAAGCGAGAGAACGAAAAATTGCAGACAATTTTGCCGCGCTCCTCGGTTCTTTGATTTTTTTATTTTTTCCACATAACACACCCAAAGAGAGAGAGAGAGGAGAAAAAGTGAGAGAGAAAAATGAGGTGTAGCGAGCAGTCGGCTGCCCTCAAAAAGGACCCATTTTTTTCCTGGGCCCGAGAAAATCGCGCACGCACACGGCACTGTCAGACAGAAAGAGAGTGAGACGGGAGAGCTGCTCGCTCGATGATGGTACACATTGGAGTAGTGTCTGGTGAGTGCGCGCCGCAGGCTCGCGCGAGATTACAGACCGCAGCGCGCTCATGCTTCCCCGTGTTCCCTTCGCGAAGCACTCGCGAAAATTTATTTTCTTCCTTATACACTCTTTATTTTTTCACGAGGATTTAACTTTTAATTACATACTTTCAACTGTACGTTACGGTAATGCGCGATTATGCATGTCACTGACGGGGACGACCGTTTTAGCTTTGCCACTGCTGGGACATTTTAGCTCCGCGCTGCTCCCCGATTAACAGCTGCCACTTGATTTGTTTTTTCGATGCAACAGACTGCCTTTGATATAAGAGAATAACTCCCGAGACTAGGCACAAATTGCATAAATTTTATTCCAATTACGATAAATGCATATAAATAGTTAATGAGAGAATTACCGAAAGGTTTGAGGAATCTTGAAAAGTTCTTTTAATTTTAGAACAAGATTTAGTATCAGGGTTTAGCTGTGAACGCCAAGTTTCTTATTGTTAGCTTGATACATCCAACAAAACGTAACTTTTAAAATGGAATAAACTGAAAATTTGTCGGAAGAAAATACAAAGTCTAAGGTCACTCCTTTTTTTCTCGGAGAATCGGAGCAAAACATCGGTTGCTCCAAAACGGATATATGGGATTTAAAGGGACTTTTTAATGGTATCGGTGCTGTCAAAGCATCAACAAAGTATTTGAATCATTGAGGACGTAACCGTAACCTTGTTATTATAATTTTTAGTAAAGAATAACATTCTGTTTTGTGGCCCTTTAACTTTAGTAGCATACGTAGGTATAGGTACGGCCCTGCCTTAGCTCAGTGGAGGCGCATGCGCGCAACCCGTGACTTTTCCTTGCACGATCGACTCTAACAACGAGTTGCAAAGGCAAGACGCAGCGAGCAGAGCGCGCATAGCAGAGAGAATAGAGAAATATAAGAGAGAGAAAGAGATAGACTGCGCTGCTGCGTTGCCTGTGTGCGCGCTGCGTGCGCGAGTTTTTTCGGTCGTCCGACGTACGCCAACGAGCGAGGACGCCGTTGAAAAGCTTGGCCTGGTGTCGCTGTCGCCGTCGCCGCCGTCGTCTTCGTCGTCGGGGACCGAGAGAGCGAACCGAGGTTTTTGTTAACATATCCCGCCATACGTAATGTCGATTTTTGCCGATTTTTTTATCACCAAAACATAATGTTTTTCAACGTCGCCCGTGCCTTGGCTCTCGCGTTTCTTTGGTTATGTGTACGACACGCGCGCGCCTGCCCGACATGACGCAATGTTTTGCAACGTCGTGAAATTCTTTCTAGTTCTCTTCTTGATCTCTTAAATTTCGATTGATTTATTGTATACATGCAACTCAGTGATGGAAATAATATATGTCCCGATCACGGGACTGAAGAAAATTTACGAGTTTCCCCACCTACTTTGTTGTTTTTTTATAAATGCGTGAGCGTGAACGAGACGCAGAGTTTAGCGAGAGAGAGAACGAATCGATAAAACTACGGAGGAAGATCTTTTTTGCTTACGACATCTGAAGTGCTTCGGTGAAATTTCGAAGATTTTTTAATACATATATTTATATATTTACATATATCTATTATTGATATATACATATATTTATCTTCAACACTAATTATTTTTTTCATTTTCATAATTTTGTATGTCTGGTTCTCCCAATACTATTACTATATATATATACTTATGAAGACGACGATATTTATATTGTTTTATTTTTCATACATGATTTTTACATCATAATGCCAAATGTTATATAACGTATTTTATATTTGACTTTTTTTTCTTTACATTGTATATTTTTGACAAAAAAATTTAACTTGTATATTATAAAATTGATAATCTTTCAGTGATACTATACTGTATGCTTTTTCATGTATTGATTGAATTTATATGCAACATGTGTAAAAGGTCATTCTCCATCAATATGTATGAATAACTTATATTTTTCATATTAGATTATTTTCAGACATTTTAAGCTGTATATTTATATATAATTTCTATCAACTGGTTTATTATTATTAATTTTGTTTATGAACCAATATATTTTGAAATAAAAATTATTATATAAGAAAAAATAATAAATCTTTGTTTTACACATTTTATTATTCAACTTTTCACACAATTTATCTCTTTAAAACTTTAACAAAAAATGCTTTACACACCCTAGAATGAAAAAAAGGAACAAAATACAGATTATTTGTAAAAAATTATTTCTTAGAATACAAGAGACTGCACTGCACATTCTTTCATTAAAAGTTAATGTAATGTAATTTTTTTACACAGGTCAATAATCTAATATCTCAATAAATGAGGCAAAATAAATCATTTTCATAAAGTTTTAGAATTTTAATACTTGTAATATAATGATTTGTTAGTCACTTTTCTTTTTTAAATAAATGAAAAACATTAAATATTTGTAAACACTAAATATTTGACAATAAATATTTGTAAATAACAACTGTCTAAAATTAATATTTTGTAATAAATGTACGCAAATTCCTAAATCAATTGTTGATATTTAAACCCGTGTAAATATTTACATATTCTACATATTTATTATATATATTTTTTAATTTGTTTGAATTTATAACTTAAAAAACGTTATTAAAATAATAATTGTTGGTAAAATATGTTTTTGAAATAATTCGTTGATATTGCAAAGAAATCAGAAGAAATTAATACTTTCTTTAAACAATAATATTTTACATTCTAAAAATGATGACTTTTGTTTTAAACTTTTATTTTTTAAGCAATTATATTTAACTAATTAAAGACTATGATTATACATATTTATTTTGATTAATTATAAATCATAAATGCTTTCAACCAAACCGAAAAAATTTACCATAGTTTATATAAGTTTTAAATCAATTAGAAAGTCAACGGTTTTTATAAATTACTTGTTTTTTAAAACAAAATAATAATATTAATAATAATGATAATAATAATAGTTGTAAAATGTCTGCAATCGTTTGGTTACGGATATCTAAAATTTAAATCGTATAAATAATATGGAAAACTATTTTCGGCAATTCGGCGAAATTGATTGTCTTAACGTATGTACATTGAAAAATATTGTAATGAAATATATAGACACGTGTCAAGTGCGATGTTTCTGGTAAAATTCGGATAAAGGTTGATCCGCCCAGGTAGAAGTGCAATAAAACTAGCTACTTAGTCTGATACCTGCGTTGAGAAATCGGGTCAAGTATAATCGGTCCGTACACGATCGCCGAGACCGCCCCCGTAATAATACAATGCAGGGGGTCCAGACGGCATGCTTGCGCCCGCACCTTCGGGTTTATCCCTTTGATTGGCTATTCGGAAGTTTTCGGTATATACGTATTTGTTAATATGAGGCTCCAGCGTCGATATTACAAAGTAACGAATGTGTGCAGTCAGTTCATTGTAGTGTGCGATCGAGAGCACGTGCGTCTCGGCGAGTTCGACAAGACACAGAGCAGACAGTTTCAAAGTTTTCGTGTGATTGACCGCTGAACGCTTTTAGTTTCAAAACAAGCACGATACTTTTAGTAGTGTTACAAGTCTTTCTTAGCTTTTGAAAAGTCTATTTTTCTTTCGATAAACTGTGCGGATTTTGCCGATTTGTGCGTGCCCAACTGTCAAAATTTTTGTATTATTTATCACTTTATTTTATATATACAGAAGGTATGTAAAGCATTTTTTGTACAAACTAAAATTAAAATAATACCACTATTTAAACATAAAATTTATTAAATTGAAATTTCACCGAACACATTAAAATTATAACTAAATTACAAATAATAAATGATATTTTAAAATATAAATGT
>JAPYZB010000495.1:0-25993 GCA_030522745.1 Eupelmus kiefferi | reverse complement strand
AAACATCTTCTATCCAAAGTCACACCATTAGCAAGCATATACGACAATTTCTTAATTTTTGTCAAGGCATTGACTAAACACCTAACAATTTTAAGCTCTCTTTTTTGGGAGAAAATGCGCATGAGTTACATTCGAGCCTTTATCGAGGCGAATTATCTTACGGTCATTATGTGTCATGGGTGGCAAAAGCCTAGAGTATCCTGTTAAATATTTATTCTGCGTGAATTATCAGCGGGGAAGCGCAGTTCCGCGGAAAAGTCGTCATCTTACGAGGTGGAAACACCGAGAGTCGCGATAAAGCAGGAACTGACGTACAGATTTTAAGATTGTCACCTCGTAGAGACACGAAAATGAAAGTGGAGCACAATGCGTTTTACGTAATTACGAGGGATATTCGTCATATTTGCATGCGCGATGAGTAATTTTTAAAGGTTTTGTGATAAGATTGTGTATTTTTTTTGAAGGTGAAGAAAACAATTTTATATTTCTATTCCTGTCGTTCGTTTTAAACGAGGTGTCATTATTATTAAAGTATTGTAAAATTCTGCTAAATTATGACTCCTATAGTTCCCCCGAACGGGATCCATTCATTCGTAAATTCATCCTAATCTCAGGTAAAACGACAAAAAAAATAAAGTGAATTTTTTTGGAGATTTCATGGCGTTTGTTACTTAAAATTTTACTTTTTAAAAATAGAACGTTTAAAGAATTATAATTAAAAGTACAAAAATCAAATAATTATAAAAACGAACTTTAGTTATCATCGAAACTTTAAGTGAATGATTTTAATGTAATTATTTTACAATCAATTTCAGAATAACTGCATAAAATTGATACATTTAAAATATTTAAATTTTTATTCAATCTATTTACTATTTTTTAAATTTAATATTAGTTTAATTAAGTACTAAAACTCAGTTCTGTCAATTTCATATGGTCATACATTGCAATCCATATCTAACCATAATCCAACAAATTTGGCAATCTCTAAATAACAATATGGTGAACATATATCTATACATATTTATTTAAATTTTGAGTGTAGGTTAAAGTTTAAAATGTAACAAATTTTTACGTATACTATCGAAAATAAAATTCGTTGTGCAACTAACGCAAAAATAAATAAGGTGTAACGTTTCAAGTATTAAATTAAACTGAGAGTAATTACTTTCCCATAAAAATTCATCTGTAACAATAAAAAAACATCACCCTAACCTATATCATCTTTATGCGCAGATCCTGTACCAGCAGCAGAGCTCGACAGTTTTATAGGCCAGAAGCCTCCGCCAACGAAGACTTCGTCTCCCCATCTAGGAGGTAGCAGCCTAATCCCTGGCAATCACAGTCCACAGCCTCCTCCCCAGCAGCAACCACCTCAATCTCAGCCACAGCCTCAACCACAGAAGCAGAGCTACTTTACTTCGATCCTCTCGTCCCTGCCTAATCTCTCACTCTCAGCTATCACCGGTGATTCTCAACCGAGTCAACAGCAACAACAGCAACCGGACCAACAGGAGGTCCGGTTTATGGATCAAGTCAGGGTTACGGCAATCAAGGAGCAGCTGGACAGGCGTACGATTATCGGTATGGACAACAGCCGGTACTAGGTGACTTTAATGCCGGAGTCGCAACGCAGCCGCCGCCGCCACCGCAGCAGCAGCAGCCACCACCACAACCACCGCCGGCTGCTTTGCCACCCAGTGGAGGTAATAGCTTAGTTGGTTTAAAGAATTTTTATTTTAGATGTCATTTTGAATATGTTATGTTTTGTTTATCTTTTTTTGTTATTGTTATTATTGACCTTGGAAGTATTTCTTATCTGAAATTTGTATTATTCAAGATTTCAATTGATGCTTCATAATGCGACAAATGAAATGTTTCATAATATTGCTTAATAAAGACAATTGATAAAAATTTATAATAGAAATAAAAATAATCTTTTCTTGACTTTCTATATTAAATCAACTTTTTTAATTTCTTTTAAAAGAAAAAATCGATTTTGTTTAGTACGATAAAAATAAGGTAACTTTGATTAAAGTAAAATATTATTATTAGTAATTTCGACAGCAAAAACATCGCAGAACCTCCTGCCGTCTCTAAAAAATATCAACTTATAACTTCTTAATTTACACGCCAGCATTTCTACACACAATATTAAAAACTAAATCAAAAACCAATGTCAAATATCTAAATTATTTCTATTTTTAGGCGCAGCCTCCTACCGTCTCGGCAACCAGCGCCGCCTGAAGTACGCTCCTCCACCTGACCTCACGTCCAACCCTCCAAGACAGCAGTACCAGGCCCCGCCGCTGCCCTCCATCCCTGTCCAGCCTAACGCAGCTCCACCGACCTTCTTCAACCCCAGCCTCCAGCCAACTCAACCAACACTCAGCCCAGCAGCTGTCTCCCAGCCTCGCATCGACAGCCAGACTTCACCTTCAGCGCCATTCCACAGCGGTCCGCCCTCCAGTCAGGGCAGCTCGTTGCACAGCTCCTTCAGAAGCAGCCCCGTAGCCAGTCCTTCGAGCTCGACCTTCAATCTGAGCGGACCACCACCGCCGCCGAGCAGCCAACCTATCGGCTTCTCTAGCGCTCCGCAGGCCATACCCTCGAGGTTCCCCGAGCCAGCGACGCCTCAGAACACACCGGCTGATGTCGCTTTCTCCGGCTTCAACGTCTACAGGCAGCAACAGCAGCAGCGCCAGGAACAAGCTGGATTAACCAATCCGTTTGGGTTCAGCGAACCGCTGAGGACTGCTCAGGTACCGCCCATCGGCGACCAGTTGGAGGCGATAAAGGAGGCTGTGCCGCACGAGGATAAGACCTTTTTGCCGATCTCGGCGGCCAAGGTGACCGAGAGGCTTGAGAACCTCATCGCCGCTGAGCAGAACGACGATACTCAGTCCGTAAAGTCGGAGCTATCCGCTGAGGTTGCTACGATCACCGCCAATATACCCGCGGCTGACTCGAGAAAGGACGAGGAGCCGAGCGAGGAACTTACGGAGATCGATCTAAACGCAAGCAGCAGCTCTGATGCTCCGCCGCCGAGCAGTGAGGTAAAGTTTGACGTCGCATCGGAGACTTTGACTCAGCCCCAGCAGCAGCAGCAGCATCAGTCGTTGGATTCGTTCACAGTGCCCTCGGCTACGAGCTTTTTCGTCAGTCCGCCCGTCAGCAATCAGAACGTTCCAAGCTTTTATAGCACGCCATTCCAGACCCAGCAGCCCATCACCGATCCATTCTCTTTTGTGCAAACGTTGACGTCATCTCAAGAGTCGACGTCGCCTTTTGCCGATAATGCGGCAAGCTTTTCTGGCCCGCCGATCGAAGGTACTCAGATTTTGAACCCCGCCTCGAGCGGTCAGCAGTTCGAGCCGCCCACGAGTCAGGCCTCTACCGACAATGTCGACTTGATGCCACAGTCCATTTGGGGCTCCAATGAGTCAAAGGTATGTTAGAATACGATTGTTATCAATCGTTGTTCAGCTTTTTGGCAAAGCACATGTGCACGTTTTACGATTCTTATTTATTACAGCAGGAACATTCAACGGTTCTAAATCCACTATATGGTCCACCTGTGCAATCAGCACCAACATTCTTTGACCCGACGCAGTTTGCAAATACCTCGAGCTCTTTCCCGTCGAGTCCAGCGTTGACAACCAACACCTACACCCCGTCGCCCATTGGCACTAACAGTCACAGGATTACAGGCATCAGTCCGAACAATCAACATACAGTGACTACACCACAGGAGAGTTTCAATGTCGTACCGGAACCGACTGGATCGGCGACACTCAGTCCCGTGCAGATGTCTGTCAGTCCTCTGACAAATCAGCGCTCGCCACAGGAGACTATACCTCCGAGCTTGCAAAACTTAGTACGTTCTTTTTATTATAAAATATTACAATTTTCTTTGAAAAACCAGAAACCTTTCTGTTTATCCAATTTTGTTACTGTTGTTTTTTATGAAGAATAAGTTGTATTACGAATTATTTATAAGTCTACACTTATTTTACATTTATAATAAAACGAGGGATACAACTGCTTGCAACTCAAACCAATAAAATATACAAGGATAAAATTTGCAATATGTTCCTAATCTCTTGCAAAGTTATATGTTTATAATTATTATGTCTTCATTTATTGAAATATTTTTTATTAAAAGAGGTGATTTTATGGTAATTAATTAATGAAAATCTGTCATTATATTATAGGCAGCAGGTCTTCCAGAAAAACAAATGCAGTACCGACCCGTGTATCATCATTGGTTTTATCGCCGTGAGGTGGAAGCCAAAACATTATGGCTTCCATTCTCTATGCACGACAGCTTGAACCTCGAGGAAATTCATAATTCAAATGAAATTAGTCCAGAGACAAAAGTCGCTACTGATGGAGGCAGATATGACGTCGAAATTTTAAGGTAAAAAAATGTAACTCGTAATGTGTAAACAGATTTTATTAATTTATTAATAATTATTATAGTAACAGTTTTATAATCAAAAAAGTTCTTATAAAAAAAATTCAAAAAAATTATTTGTCTAACGTTTTTACATTATTTATTATTATATTTTCATCTTTCAGGCGTCAGCGTTCTCCTGTATATTGGACAGGTCCAATAACAGAGGTCCGACGCTGTTCGTGGTTCCACAAAGGCCCTGCTGAATCACGTTACACGCCTTATGAGGAAAGTGTTTCTGCCAGACTCGAAGAGGAATTCAAGCAAGCATGCACCTCCAACAACTGGAGCAGGCGGGTCGACTTGAACAACGGCGAGTACATTATGTTCCACAGTCCTACAGTACAAGTGCATTATCTTCAGGCTACTACGCCTGAACTCGCTGCTTCTTGGGGAAATAATATGGTAATTTTGTATTTCTTACTATAGATGCTTCATATTTGATATAATTTTATGGTTCACTGAGAAAAAATAATCAGCTTCTTTTCGTTTACTTTTATGTAAGAGTAAAAGTAATTTTATTTTATCGTTTCTCGAAAACATTATTCTTTGTTTTCAATGATCATCGAATAACAATACAAATTTTATTTGCATGAACTATATTTTTTCTTGGTGCTCTAAATTATATGCGAGTAAAAATGTTCGTCATTTTCATGTTGACATTTCAGCTTCTACATCTAAGTAGATGATACTTACTTTTAGTTGTCAAACAAACGTTAATTATTTTCGTGAGTGTTATTAATATTATGTGGATGTTTATGTGAATTTCAAAAATGTAAACACCGTGTTTCGCTTTATTTATTGGATGTTACATATTTGGATAGTACGTTTAATTTTGTATTTCACGCTTTAGATGGAAATGTTTTAGTGTAATTACACGAGGCACAGTTATGGAATTCATATAAAAATAACTACATATTAAATAAGTGTATTTGCAATAAAATAAAATAACCTCATGCAAATTTAAGTTTCAAATTAAAATTCTTTTTAATATTTTTAGTTTGGCGATTTCTTAAAAAATTATCTACAATAAATTAAGATAATAATAGAAAAGAAAATAAAATTCAATGAGATTATCGCTTAAAAAACTAAAGCGAAAAAGAAGTAATAAATAAAGCATATATTATTATAATTTCTTACGCATATTACAAACATCTGTCGTCATTTTTACGTGAGCGCTTTAATCAATCACGACCGCTAGTTTCGCTTCTTATGATTATTTTTTCCCTGGCACCTCACAAATCAACACGCATGGTTCTTTTGCAATCCTGATCTCTCGCAGGGTTCAGAGGACAATGCGTATTTGCAGGGCGCTGCAAACAGGCCGCGCGTCGTTAAGCGTGGGTTAGATGAATTCAACATCGACGATGGCGAACCCGAAAGAGTTGACCATCTGCTCTTTCTCGTCCATGGAATTGGTAGCGTCTGCGATCTGAAATTCCGAACTGTAGAGGAAGTCGGTGAGTAGTTTGATATTTTTAGCAATAAAATTATTATTTAATAATTAACGCAGTCAAACAATAATTTTTTATTTTATTATTTTAAATAATCTTAAGTTTGAGTCTAGAGTTTAAAGTGTAAACCGACTTATATTATTTTTTTGAATACACAATCTTAATAAACAATAAAATATAATAATAATACTTCATGTCTTCATATACTAATAGCAAATAGATATATGTGTATACAAAGCTGAATCGTTTCTTAAAATCAGAGGCACTTTAATAAAAAGATTCTTTAATAAAAAAATTGGCTTTCTATATTTATAAAATATATGTATTTTTAAAAACTTATAGTAAAACTTAATGTTTTAATATTCAATCATCTTTTAACGAATGAAAGCTTGACTTATAAGTGAGAATTCTGTAAAAGATAAATTTTGTATATATAAATCTTAGTTTGTTGCTTCAACTATGATAAATAATCATAACTTCCACGATATATACTGTTGAAAAAGATTTAAAAACTGTTTTTGAAAGAATGAAAACGTATTCAAAAATGCTAATCTATTAAATAGCGGTAGATCTGAAAAAACTTAAAGCATTGTTTTATCAAATTAAATTATAATATATTCATTCACGATTTCTCGAAATAATCAAAGAATATTAAGATTGCTATAAAATCTTTGTATTCAATCTAAAACTATTTCTTCTAATTTTCAGTCGATGAGTTCCGCAGCATATCCTTGCAACTGGTACAGTCCCATTATCGCACCTCGAGTGAGCAGGGCATTGTCAATCGTATCGAGGTTCTCCCGATATCCTGGCACGCAACCCTCCACTCCGGCATCGATAAGAAGCTTCAAGTAATCACATTGGAGAGCATACCTAAATTACGTCATTTCACTAATGACACACTCCTAGATATCCTTTTCTACACGAGTCCCATTTACTGCGAGACCATCATGCAAACCGTCGGTAACGAGATGAACCGACTCTACTCTCTTTTTAATCAGAGGAATCCCGATTTTAAGGGCAATGTTTATTTGGGAGGGCATTCGCTGGGTAGTTTAATACTGTTCGATTTACTGTGCCATCAAAAGTCACAGGATGAAGAACTAGAGGCCAATGGAGAATCCGAAGGAAATGAGGATTCTAATGTAAGTTTTTTGAGCTAGCATTTTTTAAAAATATACTTATAAGTCATTAAAGAAGTTGTTTTAAATTTTATTTGGATTTCTCAATATTTTTATTAATATAAAATAATATATTTTACGTACAGATAAATGTTATAGAATAAATAAAATCCTAAAATAAAATAGCTATAATTCAAATAGGTGATTTATTTTAAACCAAAATTTGAATGTAATAAATAAACTTTATTTTAGAACGAAGATAATGCAACGACAATTAAGCCAATAGCCGCTCCGGTTCTCAAACGCAAGCTCAGTAAGAAGGTGAGCTACATGATGGGCACCGCCGGAACTGGCCAGCCTTACATTAACTACCCACAACTGGCGTTCAATCCGCGTGCCTTTTTTGCCCTCGGTAGTCCGATCGGCATGTTCGTGACGGTGCGCGGCATCGATACCCTCGGTGATGATTTCACGCTTCCTACCTGTCCTGCTTTCTTCAATATCTTCCATCCGTTCGATCCTGTAGCTTATCGCGTCGAATCTCTTGTCAATCCTGAGGCGCATAAGTACAGACCCATGTTGATACCTCATCATAAGGGAAGAAAGCGGATGCATTTAGGTAAGACGTTTGTATAGGATTTACTTATATGATTTCAAAGAATGGAAAATTGGAAAACATACTTGATATTCTATTAAATAATTTTTTTCAGAATTGAAAGAAACAATGGCCCGTGTAGGAGCAGACTTAAAACAAAAACTATTAGAATCTGTGCGAAGCACTTGGAATTCTGTATATCAGTTAGCAATGTTCCATAGGCAAGATAATCGAACTTTAGAACAAGAAATTGAAAAAGTTGTTGAAGAACAGATGAATAATCCTCTTCCTGATCCAATGAATGCTTCAACGAATGATGATTCGGGAGCTGACTTAAAAGTTGGAAAACTCAATGGTGGAAGAAGGATTGATTATGTTCTTCAAGAAGCACCTTTCGAATATATAAACGAATATATTTTTGCATTAACGAGCCACGTGTGCTATTGGTAAGTTTAACTTTAGAGAAATGAAAAAGAATAATTTTTCATTTAATAAATGCCGTTTTAACTAAACTTGTTTTTAACAAAATTTTGCATGCGTTTTGAAAAAGAAATTAACATTAATAATTCTCTTAGAACTTAGAAAATAACTGTAGTATATACGGGAAAGAAGGATAGGTTAAACGAGTACACATATTCTACTGTCCAGAGAGGTTAAATAAATTTTTTTTTTTTTAAACTTTATTAAAATGGTGTTTTTGAAATAAGTTATAATTATTTCTGTTTATTATTATTGTATAAAAACATAAATCTTAAACTTACTATATAATAAAAGTTTTAATATCAGATTAACTGAGACCAATAAATGTCAATTATAATTTGTAAAAACGGTGATAATATGAAAGAATCCATATTCTCTAATATTAATTATATTATTTTTCTATAGGGAATCGGAAGATACCATGCTTTTGATCCTTAAAGAAATCTACGGCTCCATGGGCATTCAAACAGATGCTCAATTACCTCAGCAAACGTTATCTATTGAGCGGGTTTCGACACCCTCAATTTCTACAAATCCTAGCAATGTCACCTCGCCCGTGAGTCCGGTATCATTCGGAGTGGATCCTACAGCTCCAATTATGAATAAACCTGTTGGACCACCACCTACTACTGGCTTTGTTAGGAAATCCTGATCGGAGATAAAACTGTACCATCATCCACTGAAACGACACGATTAATGTGAGAGTTTCGATTAGATGCAAAAATTAAATAGTCACTTTTTTTAAAGTTACTACCCTAATGAAAACTAAATTTGTTGTTACTCTTTGAATTTAAAAATATTAGATTTTATACAAATTTTTTAAATAAGAATATTTATTTTCTAATTTTTATTAGAAGAAAATTAATTTTTACGTTATGTAATTTTTACTAAATGAAAAGTTATACAAGTATAAATAAATTAAGTATTTTATACTTACCAATTGTTATCATACACTTATTAGTATTAAAAATTATTCAATTATTTTTTAAACCTAAATGAATGTTTCATGTGTTTTTATAACTATTTATATAACATTTTATTACAATATATGTTTTAGCATATAATTTTTTAAATTAATTAATAATATGATTTTTTTTTCTAAAAGGCAAGATAAAATGGTAACTAAAAATTCATGATTACAATTGTAATTACAGTTTTTTAAAAAATATCAGATTCAATGTCTTTTTATATAATAAAATTAGTAAATTTTATAAAAATTAAAAATGTTATATAAATTTCATTTGGGTATGAACCTTAAGAAAAAGTCAATTATAAAAATTTCGACAAATTTTTCCAACGGTTGTAATTGTGTTCAATGAAATGTTTAATGAACTTTCATTGGAATTAATTAAATCGATGCAGGCATCGGAAATAAAGTTGTTAACGAACGTTACAGTTAAAGATATTCAGATTCTTAATAATGTGGCTGTACATTATTTTTTACAGTCTTTTAAGATTATGTATGGTGACTATTGAATATTAATAATTTTGTAAATGAATTTATTGATTTTGTTAAAATGTATAATTATTGATTTTTCTTATACTTATTATATTGATTTCTTAAATGTTATTTAGCAATCCAATCAATTCAATTATAGAATGGTACATTTATTATGTGAGTTTGTGTGAAAGAATATTGTGAATACTTGAGTGAACGAGATGTATTCTAAAAGTATATGATTATTATACAAGACTGCGAGAAACAACTGATCGATCGTAGACTTTATTTTACAAAATAGCCATATTTGATCGAAAACTCAATGTCTATTAAGCCTGACGGATGAACGACAATTTATAACTAATAAAATAAACTGTATTCTTGTACCACATTGTCTTTTTTCGTTTAGTGATCCTGCTAGCAAATTAATAAGACCAGATACATTATTTTGAATCTTTTTTTACCTACTGTGAAAGTGTATGTACATACAAGTATAAAGTCATAATCATAATAATATACAATGGATGTTGCGATAAATTTAAAAAAATGCCGTGCAATAGTGATAATAGAGCAAATGGTAAATTATTATTAATAATTCCTTTGCGTTTTCTTCTAGGACTATTTGAGTAAAATCTTATACTATGACGGTAAAATATTTTAAATATTACTCGTTTTTGGGAATTTTGAAGTAAATAAAAAAGGACTATACTTGATAGTTATTTGATCAGCGCTTAAAATATTCCAAATAATTTAAAATATTTTCAACTAGTTAAGTAATAACTTAGAAAAAATTAAATGTAAAATAGTATTTTTAAATTTTTTTTGAAAATTATTGTTTTTTATCAGTAATTTTTATGACTGCTTACTATTTTAAGTTAAATATAATGTTTATCCAAATAAATATAATATTATATTGTTATTGAATATAATATAATAACAAATATAATATAATATTATATTTAAGTTTATAAAATTTTTTGGATGCGAAATACGAAGAAATGGAAGTTTGTGCATCTGTGAGTAAAGCGGGGATTAATGAACGTTGCTGCAATGTAAGGCATTGTTTTTTCAACAATATTTAATTCATTCGCATGAGAAAGAAAAGAAGTTCAATATGATCTTTATCTATAATTAAGTAAAAAAGGGCAAAGAGAACTTTAAAATGGAAAATAGTAAATGGTATGCAAGAAGAAAAACGGGAGAAAGGACGCTATTGTGATCTATATGTCCTTAGTCTGTAATTGTTACTTGATCCTATTTACTAGTAATTTTAAAAACATTAGTCTTTAGTCGTTCGTTAGTTACATCCGACAATATGGTTTTGATTACAATTTTGTCAGCTACAAGAGATCAATTTCTTGGAAATTTGCTGTGATGGTAACTTGTTATATGCTAAGTTTATTAAATGTCAATAAGCTTTGAAGATAAGAGTAATGATAATCCCTCGCAAATATTGGCAATAAAAAAACTTTAAATTAACAATTTATATCGATTTATATTAACCTAATAGTACGTTATTTTATAACATATGTGACTAATTCGCTATTCTCTAGAGTAAATATGAAAAAAATTTAAAATCGACAATATATTATGTAAACCGCTATAGATCATTTACTTTTGAATTGCGTATTATAGTAATGACACTTATGTAACGAAAAAGTGTGCGCTATGTGCGAATTTAAGTAACAAGTGCTACAAAATTTGTTTTTATAGAATTGAAATAAACTTATTTAAGTAAATACCGTACAAATGTTTAATTAAACGTCTGCATAGAACAAGAACTATCACAATAAAATTATCAAATAGATAAAAATATAAATGTTTTTAAAAGTAGTACACGAGTTTTAAGTTTTTAAAAACATTTTTTAAAGTAATGAAATGAAATATGTAACTATTTATAAACTGCATCAACAAGGATATTTTTTAATAATTCATAAATAAAATTAAAATTTAATAATTTTTTATACGTGAAAAAGTCGTGTTTTTAGAAATTATCGTGTTTTTTATTGTCTTATTTATTCCATTTTTATTAGTTTATTTACATTAAATTAAACGCGGGTTTTACATTAATTTCACTGCGAACATAATTCAGTGCATCTATTAGCATATCATAGGTATAATAACTTTTAAAATTGTTATCAGATAAGAATTATCTCCAATTCAGACTATATAAGAGCAGCTGCTCAAATTCAGTGAATCAAACGGAAAAGAAACTTTGATCTTTATCAAGCACCGAAAAGGATAAAACAAATAATTCATCATGAGCCAAATTCTGACTTTTCTGTTAGTTTTAATTGTTCTCATCATTTGTTTCGCTGGAAACGCATTAGTCGGTAAGTAAAGTTTAGTAAAGATGAAGTATTTTTGAGAATGTAAATTAAATTTTAACAATTTTTATTGAGTATTTTTAATTCTTTTTAAATAGAAAATTAAGAGAACTTTTGAAATTGTACTATTTAAATTTGAAAGAATATAAAATCAATCTTCTACGCAAATATGCTACGAATAGTAATAACTATACAACAAAACACGTTTTTTACTCTTTTAGATTTAAATAGTATTATATTAAATATAAAATAATAGTTTATATACGTTTATATAATAGTTTATTGGGTTATAATGTATAGTATTAATAATATTAAAAGTATTTTAAAAACTGTGTCTTTTATTACTTTTAACATTTTTAGAAGCTGGATGCTATTCTAAGGCAGATTGCGGCAGATGCGACTGTATAGGTCATCGATGCGTATGCCCAGATGGAAAATAATTAATATAACATAGCTTAATTATAAACTAATTTAATGTATATGTTTAATATTTTTAAATAATTGGCCACAAAAAAAACTCAAACTCAACGTGAATTAATGTTATCACATTAATAAATTTTTTTTTAAAAGTTAACAAAAATCTTCCTATATTTATATACTGGTAAAAAACTGAAGAACAGCAAACCCCATCATATTATCCTTACAACACAATGAGCGAAAGCATCTCAAAAAACTCGAAAGGGAAAGAAAACTTAAAAAAAAAAGAATAAAGCATCAATATGGAAACACTCTTTGCTAACTCCTGGCTACTGAGCTACACCTCCTTTTCAATGAATCCATCTCAATTTACCTACATCCTATGTGCTTTTATTCTCCATCTTCTATGCTACTGTCAAATCGTTTGTTCTATCCACTAAGAAGTGTTTATCGGACTTTTTTTCTCAGCGCTTTTGTTGTTAATTATCTAATATTCACAAGCCTTCAGCGGATGATAGTAACGCTAGCAGATCTTGGGCTTTTCTTTTTGATGATGACGTTAACGCAGTGTTTTTTAAAAGAGTATTTTTAAGTGGAAGGGGGAGAATTATGGCATAAATATTATAGACTAAGTCGGAAAATTACAAAGACTCAAGAAAAGCTAATAAAAATTATATAAAATTTTGTTATTTAAAATCTACCTGTTAAGTGCCATTTCTCAGCACGTTTATGTATAAGCATAAAAATTTAAAAACTCTTAGTAAAGAAAAATAATCTAAAAGAATGTTTAAAACTGCTTTTATTTTATTGTCTTTCAATTACTCAAAAATATGAGAAATAACATAAAATTCAATAAGTTCTTTTAATCAACTTTTATGTATTTTTGCTCTAGTTTTACAAAGTTTTCCGATTTTTATTAAATTTTTAATATTAATGTGGCCGGTGGGTATGCTTGCACAATCTTCAAGGCAAACTGATTTATAAATGAATAAAGTACAAACAATTTATAACAATTTAAGTTTCAAAGTATTTCTTCTTTGCTAATATTAAGGCTGAGATTTTAGCGATAAGAATATAAAAAATCAAAAAGACTTATTTTGTTTAATGTTAAATTTTGGTTAAGTTACATTAACTCAACGATAGAAGTTAACTAATAACACAAGGTTAAGTTACACTGGTTAAATTACACTAACTTAACTAATATTAAGTTACATTAATGTTACAGTTTTACGAATTCATATTGCTTATTGATTTTATGGAAAATTTAATAACATCTGCATGTCTACTTTAAAATTGTATAAATAACATCAAATAATTATCACTGATTATGCCATTGGCGGGAGACTTTCATTTTTATATTGATGATAATTAAAAAGATTCAAGGTGAGAGGCTTAAAGGATATCAAACATTTTAAAAAATGGAGAATCTTGAAGATATTATGCTCTTAATTTTAACATAACTAATTCTATTCTTAAGATAAAAATAAATCTAGTTATAAATATCTGTATATACCTCGGATACCCAAAATAAAAAGTTTAAATATTTAGTTTTGTGTGATTAATATATAAAATATAATTTGTAATCAAATATAAAAATATATAAATAATCGACTATTAATTCAAAATTCAATTATACAGAAAAAACTAAAGACTAATCTACGCCAATAATCATTAATACATTTACGAAGTTTAAATACAAAATATTTACTTTGTTATTTCAAGGAGAGTGAGTAATAAAACGTAAAATAGAAGATAAAATTGTACAATAAAAGTTTTAATTCACTTAAGTTTTATTTTTTCTCAGTGTTAGAGCTAGTAAATTTTTCTTTTTAATGATTTTTTTCAGATATATTCAATAAAATTTTTTGTGCTATTTTTCTTTGTTAAAATTTTAGCAAAAGTCAATATTTTTTTTAACAAATAGTATCTCAATTACTAACAATTTTTTTCTTTACTTGTATTGCTTTCTTCTCTGATATTTACAAAAAAAATATTTAGACTGTAAGGGTGATCATCTTTCAAGAAACGAATACTTTTGATTTTAGCTCATACCTCTGAGAAAAGGGCACATTTGATTAAACTATGGGTATAAGACATCATTTTTAGGTAAGAAAAATCTACCCTCAAAGCACCGTAGACATAGCTTTCATGTATAATCTGACTCAAACTTCTTATTATAATTAATTATAATCATAAAGATTAAAAAAAAATGTAAATGCATAAAAACAAGTGTGCTTCATAGCAGGGAGGAAGTATAATTAATCAAACTTCAATAATGAAATGCACTGATAATGGACTAAGTATGAACATCGAACTGAGTACAGTGTGTCATTCTTTTCCTTAGTAGAATACATTTTGATGTAGGGAACCCCCGAATTTTTAAAATAAATATTTTGATTCTTTATCTAAATGCTGAATTAATTCCACGTGCTCCCAGTTATTATGTGACTCAATCAACAAATACCTTGCGTCGACGATTATGTTCGTAACTCATCTTATCTTTATCAAAAACTTAATTCAAACAGTTTTACAGGCGGAATAATTTATTAGTGTTCATTGAATATTTTCAGAAACGTTTATGAAACGTTTTACGTTGTTTGTAATATTAATCGCAAATAGTAGTATCCCTACCTTCATAAATTCACCAAACATGTGCAAATTATAAAGATTTTCTAAATTTCAATGAGCATACAAATTCGATTTTTTTAAATGGTTACTTTTAACTTTCTATTTTTTACCCGATTAAAACTTTGTGCTTATTGTTTTATAAAAATTAAATTTATGTTTTAATGGTAATTTAAAAGATTTAGTATATTTTTACTTATCTTACTACTCTTTGTTAAAAAAAAAAATGATTTTAAAGAAGCTTTTAAATAAAATTATTTCAGGGATCAGATTACAAAATAAAATCTGTCAGGGAGTAGTTTAAAAAAACTGTGGGTTACGTTAAAATAAATTTGATAAAAAAAAATTAAAACAATTCTTTTGAAAAGATCTCGTAATGAAAATTTACTAAATAAATTATAGTATAAAAAGCATAAATGAAATAAATAAAATATATAAAAAGCATAAATTAAACTCTCTGAGTTCTATTTTCACTGTTTGTACTTAGATTTTATTATCCACTTTTGATTCAGATAACAATGTTCGGATAATAGCAGTCGAAGAACAATCTAAGACAGCTTTTGCGACTTAATCATTATCATAAGTTTTCATCTAAATTTTTAATCCGTAACCTGTGCATAGTTGAGAACGCTGTATGTGCAAATAAGTCGTTGATATGCACTAAACTATACTAAGTCAAATTTTGACAAGCAAACTTTCTTTTCCGTAATCTTCATTTTATTTGCTTCTATCAATTTATTATATCTTTAGATTAAATTCTTGTGATTTCTAAACTAGATTCAAATTGATTGATTGCACATAATAAATACTTCTTGTTCATCAAATATTCTGTGACATCCCTAAGATAACTCTAACCATGTCTGGATATGTTATATCCTTGAAAAATAGAACCCTTTTTTATATCGTCATATTTTGATAAATTTCTTCGTAAGGAATAAATTTTTTGATTTCCTGAAATTAACTACTTGTAAAGAGAATACATTCTACAGCTAACTTCTTATGGGGACTAAATTTCTATATGGTATCGCAATGTCGCGCTGGAAATATAACTTCAAACTTCCGCGGTTTTGTGTTACTAAACCCAACAGGTTAATGAACCCAGATTGGCCTTTGTTTACCTGTTCGTATGTCCAATATTTTCAAAAATGAATAAATTTCCATTAACCATGTACGGTCTCGAGTTATCTCGAGTACATAACAGCTTCAAGGCTACTTACGTACATGTACACCAAAGATCTCGTCCAGAGAGCTTTAAAAGCTTTTTTTCTATAAAAGTAAATATCGTTTTATAAAAGTATTATCGTTTAAATAAAACTTAAAAAATAATGTTACTTTCTTGTCCCATTTCTCTTTACACTTCAGATACATTTGTATCTAGATGATATATTTATCAGTTGATATTTTTCTCTCATAGAATAAATTGTTTTATTTTATATTAATTAATGTTTGACAATATTTTGTTGTCTAATAATCATTAGTCAGTTTCTCGTCACTAAAACGAATGCATACATTTTATAAAGTTATATATATGTTGAATAATTTAACTATTATAACTGGATCTAAATTAAGGGCTTTTCCTTTATTTTATAAAAAAAAGCGTGCTATTTCCTCTTGTGACATATAGTTCAATTAGGTACTTATTTCAAAATATTTTAAACTAGAGTATGAGTCATAAATCTTATGCATACACAAAATAAACAAATTGTTTAAAAAATATTTTGTTTTTAACGTTTTCTGTCAATATAAAAAAAGCCTTAAAACATGAATTATCCTCAAACATTAAAAAAAAATCTATTTCCTCCAACGTTTACGTGCCCTTTCTAGGCCTACTTCGCATTCAATTTCCGATGCAAACACTAACCAGCCACAGATCATCTTACCGCCTCTGCTCTTGTATACCGGCACAAAAAAAAACCCGGCAAAAAATACCGGGCTATATCGACATCCGCGAGCTCACGGCGCAGCTGCTGGTCGCATATCGCGTGAAACGCTAATTAATTGCGGTCGTGCATATACCTGCTGCGCTGCTTTGCATTTCGCGTGCACAGCCGCGCGATCGCGACTCTCGTAAAACTGGCCCGCCACGAATTTTCAGCGCTGATTTATCGCCCGTGCGCTCGCGTCGAAAGTCTGCCTTTTTCCGCGCACGCAACTGCGACTGTTTAGCGACGCCCTTTTTCCAATATTTAAAGTTTTAGACGGTGGATCTTTAGGGGTTTGAGGTTGGTGAGAAGGAGTATGACTAAAGTAGATTTAAATCTATTATAGTATTTTAATGTTTAGCTTGAACTTTATTTTAATTTGTTTAATAAGTATGTATAGATATAAAAATGGATAAAATATTTTTAGTATCAAGATTAATCGATTTAAACGTAAAGTTTATTATTCTACTATAAAAGAAAAAAATAAGAAAAATTTCTCGATTTTTTATAACTTAAGATATAAGAGTCGACATTTAACAATATTATTATATATGATTTATAGTAATTATTTATAAATACAATAGTAAACACGTTTTTATTTTTCATATACATTGTGATGTATAAGAATTTTTACAATTCTCAATGAAAAAGTTATTTCTGTTTCACAGACCTTGAAAACTAATTTACTGATTTTTAATGAAAATTAATGAGAAAAATGGTTTTTGAAAAATAGCTTTTAAGTCAGGTTTACATAAGCTTAATGTGGTATCATTATAAATTCTATTGAAAAAAGTTTGGGGTGTAAATATCATTTAAGATAAAAAATCAAAAATAATTTCTTTTTTTATCTGAGCATTTATACCAATTTTAAAGGTAAAAGTATTACATACCAAAAATGAAATTCAACTTGTTTGTATTCTGGACATCAAATTTTACGTTTCTGATTTTGAAAAATTATTAATAAAAATTTAATTAAAGTTATACTTGTCTTATTTTTCAAAGATAAATATATCTATAGTTAGGATTTTTATTAATAATTTTTCCAATTTTCTTTTATTTTTACTATATCGTTGTTGTTACAAATTAATAAAGTATAATATTCTAATCGTAAAATATTATTGAAAGTTTTACAGATTGTCTTATTACGTAACTACGCAAGCAAATATTTAATTCAATGTTTCTTTAATTTCATAAAAATATAAGTTTTAAATATTTCTATGCATGATTTATATAAAATATTACATCAGAATGTTTCAATACTGATACATCAATTTTATACGTCTCACCATGCTCTGGATTTATCTACTGGCGTGACACGTAGTATTTCATACTATTTAAAGTAGTAACATCGAACAATTGTACAAAATGAATATTATAGTTAGAAAAAGTATATAAGTATTAAGAAAAAAGAAATAGTGTTTATTGAATTTTTTAATTTTATAGTCGATTATGGAACTATACTTATATTTTAAATAATTTATTGTATAAAATCGAACCTTAATTCCTGACTAACAACCAATCAAAACTTTAGATCATATTCTAAAAACCTAAATATCTTTGTTTAATTGATTATCCTGGGCACACAAAAAGTTAGTTTAAATAAAAATTAATGCCAAGTAAATATTTTACCAACTATATACTCTTTCAAGAAATCAGCATTTATATTCATCGCATAGAGACACTAAGTGCATAAAGCAACATTGACACTTCCATGAACGCGTCGCGTGCAGCCTGACACCTCGATCCATCATCTCTCCCCGCATACTAATAAACCACCCAATTCACACGTCGATATATGCAAAACCCTCAAATGAAAATCCAAGAATAAAGTCAAACCCAGCAACCAGATACCATCGCCTTTTTCATATCACGACTCAACACCGTGCCTATAAAATCCCTCGCTACACAATTACGTAACAACTTTCCGCACACAAATCCAACGTTCACAGCGACGTCTTTCCAAACGAAACCTTCGTAGCCCGAAGGAGACAAAACGGGAGCGCGCTAGATCGTAAGTACACTTATAGTACGGCGATTTATAATACAACGAGAGAGAGAGAGCTGCTAGGGCCCAAGCGCGGACGCAAGCGAGTGATTTACCGGGGCGCGAGAAAAAAGGAGAGCCGGGGGGCGACTTTTACGGCGCGCTACTCGCGCGAATTATTTACAGCGCCGCGCGCCCGCGCACGCGCGTCCGAGTCTTCGCGTGGCCCTTAAATAAAGCGCGCGCCTTCGCGCAAAGTGCTCGTAAATCTTTGTATTTTTGTGCGATTTCGTTGTAGAGGGACGTAAGGTGGTCGGGAGGAGCTTGGGTGCTTGGCTGTGTAGGCGATTTGGGATGTGAGGCGGGTGGGTTTGAAAAGAGGTGTTTTCGATTTCGATGGGTGTTATTGGGGCAGCGCTGAGGATTTGAACGAATTTTTATTTTCGGAGGTACCGATATCTTTGAGATATTTTGTTTGAGTATTGTTACGTTGAATGTTCGATATAATGCATTATTATTAAAATAAAATAATTAAGTTAAAAAATAAATAGTACTCTAATCACCAAAAACGTAAAGTAATTTTCTTACCGAAAAAAAGTATACGGTAAAAATAAAATAGAATTATTCATATTAGAATCACGTATTCACATACTTCTCATATTCTAAACTATAATAATTTTAAGTATCTACAAATTTTAACTGTTTCAAAAACAAGTTCAATTTTTAATAAAGAAAAGCCCAATAACAAAAAAAATCTTATAGTTCAACAAAAAAAGCACTTGTACAAACCTTTTCGATAAAAAAAAACAAAAACAAATTTGACCATTTTAAGACTTTTATCATGAAATATTTTGAATTAAATTAACGTTTTCATTTATTTATTTAATGATGCTTTTTTCAACTCGTTTTTTTTCTGGCACTGAATGGCAAAATTTTATGATAAATCTTTTACTGTAATTCTGGAGGAACTAAAATGTGTAAAATATAAAATTTAATCTATTTTGCTAATCACTTCTTTAAGTTATAGAGCAAATTTTAAGTAATAAATCGTTGATGTATTAAATTAATTTAATTTCTACAATAAATTATCTGTAACATAATAAATCAAAGTACGCTGAAAGAAAATTAAGTTAATTATCCAATATAAACCCATAATTCTCAAAAGTGCAGCTTTATGCGCGTTCGAAACGCCACTTTTATCATCTTCTAGAAAGATATTAAAAATAAATGGTAGCGGTTTGTATATACTTAATTGATAAATCGTCCAGCAATACGATTAATAACAACAATTAATATAAAATAAATGAGAATTGTTTTAAATTTCATAAAGATATGTTTACCATTATTTAAACTATAAGCAAACTTAATTAGTCATAAAAATAACTTTTTTATATTTGATAGTTAATAATATAATAGTTGGCTTTCTTGCTGAGAAAACTTTCTGACAGTAAAAAAATTCGTTTTATTACAAAAATTTAAGAAACATGTCTTCAGGTATAGAAAATACATTATGCATGGGTGCATATGTATGTGTTCGCACGCTCTTATGTGTACGTATATCTTGGAATCTATTTTACTGATTTAAATTATGGAAAAGCATTTTTTTTATTTTTTATGATAAGGTAGCTCGAACATAATTTTTATGATATCTTGATTTTTTATTTTACAACAATGGTTGGGATTCAGGATTCAGATTTCGCAGTTTGTAGGATGTATTACATACTTCAATAAAAATTAAGTATTATAATTAATGATTTTGGAAGAGCTTTTCTTTTCAAAAATTTTGGTATTGATGCAGTCGCTTTGTAGTGACATTCAGAAATATCATGTTCTGTTGAAATCGTGATATCTTGTGAAATTTTTATAGAGATGTTCCTAAAATAAACATGGTAATATCTTATTTTGCAGCGATTTTTAAATTAAAACAAAATCGTTTAATTTTACTTAAACAAGATTATAGTGATATTAAAAATTCTCAAAAGTTAATAGTAATCATATCAATTAAAATGTAAACCGTTACAGATCTATTCAATGTAGAGATATATAAGGTTTTTTTTATCTCAAAAATAATGATATTCGAAAACTTTAAAATAAAGCAAAATTCAATTTTTCTTTGTAACTTTAGATCCCCACCACCGTATCCTTTCAACTAGGAGCACAACATCTAATTATCTAAATCATTAATAGTTTAAAAACCAAGTAAAGGATTTCACTTTACAATCATGTACCTTAAAACTTCAACTAACTCCTTACACCAAGTCTCCACTTAGAACATCGTAACGCAACGATCATTTAAACATCAGCTTTACACCATCAGCGCTAAACTAGTTTTTCCCCCAGATTTTCCCATTATACACACCAGCCGCTTTCCTCAGGCGCATTTTTCTTTGATTTTTCGCAAGCGCCTCACCGCGCGTCTTCCTCTCTTTTTCTCCATTATTCGCGGCTTCTTTTCCTCCACGCGCGTGCACCTGCACGCGGCTCGCTTTTTTCTTCCATCTCTCTCTCCTTCGCCAAGGATTGCATGCACCACGGAAGCGACCAGCGGTCGTTTCGTGCGCGCCGGTTAATACACCGCTCTTCCTCCTTTATTTTCCTTTTCTCTCCTTTTTTTTCTCTTCTTTTAACTCCGCGTGCGAGCTAAATAAATTTTGCACTCGTTCTTGCGCTCTCTTAATGGCGATGCGCGCTGCTCATCCTCCCGCGCCTTTATTATAGGTAGTAAATAACGAGGCAGCCCAGTGAAAACGCGCGTCTGGGAGTTTAAATGCTCGATGCGCGCATGCGAAAGTAAAAAGTGGGTCGTTATGTACAGGCGGCTGGAGGTGCAGTGCGAAGATTGCGGAGCTTCGGCGGTGTGCTGGTGAGCCGATGAGGAGGAAGCTAGCGTATTGGTATTAACAATGGAAATTGTCTCGGACCCTCGATGATCTTGGAACACGAAAGGGACTGGGGAAAAGCTTTTGTAAAATGAAAAAGTTTGTTTTATTCTGTATTTTCTATTGTTATAGCTTATCTGATTCATTAGGATTGTTAACTCATTAACTTTTGAGATTCTATTATGTATTGTGTCGAATAAAAGTAATAATTTTTATGAGAAATACGCTTTATTGAATTTAAAATTTACAGAATATATTGTGTATTTAAGATGTGTATTGTTCAGCAACTAGTTCAGCAAATTCAGGTAAAGAAGTATTAAGGATAAACCTAAAAATAATATTTTCTATATTTAGAGTTATTATCATTTTTCTTATATTGATAGTAATATCTTTCTTAAAAATCTGACTTAGTCTGGTAGAAATTAATCCGGATCTTTCTAGATTTGTTTATTTTGCTGAGTTCAATTATCGGGATTTTGATAAATCTAGAAAAATTGTCTACCAAGCTATATATATTAGCATTTTATCAGTCTCTGCATTACGAAACTTTATGATTTTCATCAATATCAATATACGTCTATACAAATACACATAAAGTTAATCAATAAACGTTTATTTATATTTACGGAAACGTTTCCTCCTGATAATTTCAAATCCAAACAAGCCAACAACGTTTGTTTACCTTCAAAATCGAACGTACGAATACACGTACAAGGTAATCTAAAAAAAATCCCCAGTATAACTCCAATTAGCATAAGCAGCGCAACAATAAAATTTCCGCGATATCTCGTCGCAAACCTCACTAATCGTAGATAACAGAAAAACATTGCATAAGCCGCTAACTCTACCACGTAATACATTAATCGAACGAATCTTTTCCCGTATCTTTCCAGAAGTGCGAACCTGTAGCTTTAGCTCGACGCCAAAGTAGATCAAGGATGCGCAGGTGCCAAATGATGCTCTTCGAAATACGAAGATAAAAATGCTCTCGCGGAGATGGCCAGCTCGAGATAGCCACGGTAGAAGCTAATAATTCCTCGGCGCCGAAGAAGCGTGAGATCTCTAGATCGTGACCGTTAAAAAGCGTGCCGAGATATATACGGCTCGGCCTGATCTCGTACGCCTACATGCGGGCGCATGCAGAACAGCCGCCGTGAGCTTCTGGATCTCCGCTAGATGATATATACACGGATTCTGGACTGGGCTTTGGATGTATTTTTTCGTTCGAGGTATCGTGGGATAATTATAGGAGAGATTGGAGATTGGTTTTGTTTCGAGGTGGGAATTGTTTTTAGGATGGTATTGTTATTAGTTAAATGTCTGAGGGTATTTGATCGTGACCGTAGTTTTACGTTTAACGAATATCAACTGGTTTATCCGCTTAAGGATCAAAGTGCAATTTCTTTTACTCGATAGACGAAGGGTGGATTGCTTCTATTACAACTGGATTAGTAATTGTTTTCTGTTTTATTTTTAACTTGAGAATGAAGGTAATAATGCTGCCTTTGGAATGTAACGTTCTTCTTTTAATGTTCTCGATAAAGGAATAGTCGTAAAACGTAATAGCGAACTACCTAACGATTCAGATAAATAATCAGTGATCTGACTATAAAAAATAAATTTAATGTTTGAAAATTGTTTCAAAATCATACATAAATCACCTCTTCAACCTACATTTTTTAATGATGTTTAGATATGAAGTCAACTACTTAATGAAATATTGTATAAATAACTATTGATTAGAGTTTTATAAATAATAATCCTACAATGAAATTGAATGATGAATACTGAAATGCAAAAATGCTTAAGACACTGCTCACTTAAAGTAAAATGATTTACAATTTAATAAACATCCCTGGTATTTCACCGTACGAACTTGAGTTATTTTTACAGCCTGAAGGACAAAGTGACTCTCGGCTTCGGCTTCGAAATACAAGGAAACGCAATTAATCGTCGTAAATCGAGAGATTCCAGGGCGTTTCTGCGCTTACCCTGTGTACACCTCTAAGACGCCTACAAGAGAGAAAGCGAGAGAGAAAGAGAGAGGGCGGCATAAGGAGCAGCGGCAAAGCCGACGATATACTCAGTCCGTTTATTAGCTATAAAACATCCGGCGCGCTGGTCCGGACTGCAAAGTAAGAAGGATTTACGGCGCGTCGGCGCGGAGGCGCGAAGATGATGGCAATCGCGCTTCTCTCAGCAACTTGGAGGTGAAAGGGAGAAGCTTTGCTCTTGCTTGGAAGTTTTTGAGAAGAATTTTGCACCTACAGATTCCGCGGGTCTTAACTGCGGAGTGGTAAAAGTGAAATATTAAGTCGGTGTTGTTACTTTTGATTGGCGATTGTTGTACGTGTGTCGTGTTCCATTTGCGCCGTTCAAAGAGTAGTTATAACGCTTGCTCTGGGCTCAAAAAAATTTCCTTGTCTCGAAAATTTCAAGATCTCGAAGTGTACATTTATTTTTTTGTTTGTCTTTGTATGTGGTGTAAGATCGAAGAATTCGTGAAACGCAATGTAAAATATTAAATTTACATTGTGATGGCTTGAAAAGCTTATTTATTTTCTTCTATCAGCGTAAAAAAACTTTGTAGTTTTATAACATACATTATAATATAAGGTCATGAGTAAGCTGCAGTAGTATGCACATTAATTTAGTATGCAAATATTGTAATTTATAATTTTTTCTAATAAAAAAATTACAAATGAATTAAAAATTTATATCATTATAAAAATGCTTTTATCTTATTTCAAAATGCATCTAATTTTAACCCTTTCAGACCCAATGTACATTACAATGTACATAGACATTTCAATCTACATCATTTTTAAATATCATCAAAATTTTGTTAATCAATTAAAATGATTTAAAAGATGTTGGATTATTTGAGTGGATGCAATGTCTATTATAAAATGTCTATTATATTGATTTGATGGTGGAATTTTTTTATTATTGTATGTTATTTTGGAAAAAAAATTATTATAGCGAAAAATGATTCAGTTCTGAAAGGGTTAAGAATTATCTCATAATTCGTTATTATAATCTACTCTTTATTTATTTATCTAAGAAAAATATACAGATTTGATACAGTGTATTAAATATAAAAATATATTAAAGATATTAATAATCAAGTCCTTAAGAAAAGCAAAAGCTTAAAACTAATTAAAATAATATTAAAATAAATTTTTATAAAATAATTCTGTCTGTAAATATTTGAAAAATGTATTAATTTCAAGATAAGAAAATGTTTTAATAAAAATTAGATTTGGAAAAATGTTAATGTCCATAAAACTCTTGGTAATCAAATATTAAAACAGTCAATCTTAGAGAGTATAAGATAAAAATAAAAGTTTGTAGTTTATATTGAATATATAATTAAAATTTAAACATTAACTATATTTTAAAAACTGTAAAAAATATCGATGTTCAAATTCTACCGGGATTAGTATCTTTACCCTAAAGAGCTTTCCTTTAGTAGTATAAAAATTATTATTTACAAAGAACTACGAGTGTAAAGATCTATACTTTAAAACTTTTAATCCATATAAGATTTCTTTTTATAAATATTCTATATATAAATATTTGTTATATATTCAAATAAATTTCTTATTAATTACTCAATGTTGATATTCAAGTTTAAAATTAATCATTTAAAAATTTATTGAGGAAAGAAAGTTTAAAATTTGATAAACTTAGATATAATCTAATGTCTGAGATCTCAATGACTTTGTCTTATTGGAGTTTACTAAAAAAAGTTATTAGTAAGGGTGGGGAGGGGAGATTCCTTTCTTTCGGACATTCAGAATCACCGAATAAAATATCATCTTAAAAGGCTCCGTCATTTTAATAAAACGTTATTGGAGCATTAAAGTATGACATATTTAAACACATTCTAATGATTTAAATATCTAAATATTTTATTCAAACAACCTTAAAAAGGTTAAATTTATTTTAAAATTGTTACTAATTTTATATATTAAATATGAAAAAACATCCATTCCCTGTTTCTCAAAAATCGCATAAATACAAAAATTGAAATATTTGTTGATTTGATATATGTATATAATCAATGGTACCAGTGATATTGAGCACATTTTAGCCCTACACAGAGGCTTTACACCAGATAATTAATCCTTTGTTTAATTGTACATATCAATAAATAAAATTATTAAAAACAAAATTTCACGCTGACTACTTCTACACCGTGATAATTAACACAAAACTTACTGTGCAGACTTGAAACTGTGTTTACATATTTGGAATTGTGTTAATTATCACGGTGTTGAATTAGTCAGCGT
>JAPYZB010000494.1:0-20739 GCA_030522745.1 Eupelmus kiefferi | reverse complement strand
GGGGATCGAGATAAGCGGGGATGAGGAATGGAGCGGGATTGATGTTGGTGTTGAGTTTTAGGAGGGCGAGGTGTTTTATGGATGGAGGTTATGATACATCAGTTATGGATCAGTCGATGTTTAAAAATAGTTATAGAAATATAAATGTAAAAATTAGACTCCCCTGACAGAAATATCGAGACTACGAGACTGCGAAATAGCTGTTTTCTGCTTTAGAACCATTAACTGGTCAGTAAATGGCTATTGCATAGAATCATTTTTACAGGGGTAAGTTTATAATAATAATAAATAAAATAGCCAAAATAAGAATAATTTAAATATCCATTATTTAAAAACAAGGCATTTTCTCAAACTTATATTAATGCAAAATTTTTTCATTGTTGATTGGCGATTTTTTCCTGACTCTAATGCCAATTGATTAAAAAAAAAATTGTATAAATATTTATAAATATTAGAATAATCAATAAAGTATCCACACACATGTCCAGCACTCCAACCCCCCCCCCCAAAACATCATCGCCGTTACCTCGATCAACCTCCTCCCCACTTTCATTTATTAAAATTCAATCTGTCCAAAAAATCCCATCTCGTTTCCCCCTAAAATTACGATCCCGAAAACATCTCCCCCCTCTTCAAAAACACAACGCGCTCACGAGCCCGCTTCGGAAGTGCGACGCACTGCAATCTCGCAAATTGGCCGGACTACACGAAGAAAGCGGATCGCCGCTACTTTAAATCAATTACGCTTACAGCGCGCTTTTCACGCGCGCGCTTGCGCTTGCGCCGGGGCGCGCGGCATACTTATGCAAATCCCGCCGGAACGGAAGGGACGCGCGCTCGCTCGCGAGCGCTCGTATATAATACGCGTTTAAGTGCACTTAATGGCCCGGCGGCCGGCTTTTGTCTTTTTTATTTCCGCGTGCGCTTGCGCCTTTTTTCGTGGCCAATTATTGCTCTGAATTATGCTCTTTTAGGGATAATCGCAAAGCGGTTGCGTCACGAGGCCAGATTAAAACGGTCTTAGTAATTGCGCTCTGGCACTTTCGGCGATTAGCCGCGGGGAGCCTAGCCGAGGAGGCGTGAATGATTTTTAATTGCGGATATGATCAAACTGAAATCCACCTGTGGGCAGATGGAGTTGATAAAAGGGCGGGATCGTTGATGGATTTCTCAAAAGTAAAATCTTCTTTATGTGGGTAGTAGAAGCAGTAGATAGCGAGGCGAATGGCGCGTTAAAACAATAAAGTAAGGAGGAAAGTACAGCCAGGAGAGCAAGGGGAGGAAGAGAGGTACGGAGAGCGTTTAATGGAGTTGGACCAATTACGGCGTACAGGAGGCCGCTTTGTGCATTGTACTCTATAAGTCTTTTTAAGGACTTCTTCGAGAAAACAATCGCTGCTCAATTGAGTAAATAAATAGCGTGTAATTCTGGATCGTAATTAAGTGGCGCGTCAATATATTAATCATTCTGTTCTAAAATATTTAAATTTGAACTATCGGAAATAATTCGCATGAACGTTACTTTAAATTAGTATCCACAGACTTTCTAAAACGCTTAAGCGATCAACATTCGGTACCTAATGCATCCTATAATCCCTCTATACACAAAACTCCACATAAAACCAACACGCCCTCGAGTCCAGTCACAAAGTTATGACATCAGGCAGTACTCAAAGCCAAAGATGTTATCCTCGCTCTGGCACTCCAGCCGGCGGCGGCTCGTCCCTATATGCGCACACCTACACACACGCACCTCAGGGAGAATAAAACGGGACTCCGAGGTAAACTCTCCGCGGTGCCATTAGGCCGTCCGACGCGTTTTCTCACGCGCGCGCAAAATTATGCCTTTGTCGCGCTATCGAATGCAAATGACGTATACATACGCCGATCTTTGTTTTCCAGGCTGGCTTGTTTATTCGGATGAATTAATTTAACGGCTGCGCGCGGAGCTTATAGCAGGGAGGAAGTGCAGCTCTCCGGCGCGTGTTTCCATTCCGGTTTTACGGCCGGGATATTTCAAGTTTACTGGGTTTCTATGGCCTTCGCGTGGATTTTCTAGGATCTGCGCGAGCTGTTCGCGCGGATGTGTGTGTGCGGGTGCAATGGGGTCGGGATGTTGGGTCTGCGATGCTGATTTTGTGCAAGAGTTATGGAGTTTGCGGGGCCGGGATTGAGGAAAATTATTTTTAGCGGTGGTAGTGATGAGTTTTGGTTAAGACTGATATAAAAGATTTTCAGAATTGATACATTGAAGAAAATTATAATAGTTTATTATATTATATTATTATAGTATTATGTTATTATATTATATAATTTAGTTTATTATATTATTATATTTGTTAGTAGGAATTCCACTATTTTTTATGTAGTGGAGCATTTTGCACTATTTCAACTTTACAGAGTAGGAACGCTTAAGGTATTTCATCAATTTGAAATTTTTTACAAAAAATACATCAATTTGTTGGATTGAAAATACGTTCTAGATTTGCACGTATCGAAATATTTTTATTTTTTTGTTGAAAAGTAGCTTGGTCGATAAAAAATTTCCATTTCTCTGAAAAATATTTCAAACACGTAGAGCCGGATTTTATTGATTTTTAATGTGTCGCAAGTAATGTTTGATTAATACACATTAATACTTCAATATATGAAGATAAGTTATTTACTTCGTTATACAACAGTTTTAATTTAACTATGAACTATACAGCATTTTATATAGATTTATAAAATATTAAAGTCAATAATCTACCATAAATTTCTTCATTATGAAAAAAACTTTTTAAAATTCTCAAGAATTTTGCTTGGTATTTGAATCACCTTAATAATATTAATACGCAGCAAAAATAAAATTTTTCGAACATTATTAATTACATTTTTATATTATTTTTTCTAAAAACTTGTTAATAACCACCCTATCTACGATCAAACAAGCTATTTTCAAGCAAGATAAGATTTTCAAAAACAACTCACTACAACTTACCAACACAAAATTCCGGTATTTAATCTTCCCTAAGGGAAACAATCTCACCTGCCTACCTTTACCCAACGCTCACCTAATAGCCATATTTTCCAATTATGGTCTCTGTTCCACATCCAAACCATAAAAACAAGCCACTATCAAAAAATCATATATAAGTAAATTTCGGTGCAGCCAGAACGGCACACGCGCCTATACTACAACTCTCGGAAAAGCGGCCAGCCAGCGCGTGTTTTCCATTCCGCGCTTACTTTCGTCATCGCGCTCGCAATTATCCGGGGCCGCGCGTGTCAATTACAAGGCACGAGGCCTCCACAACGTTTAATTACGAACAATGCGCCGCGCGGCGTAATGCGCGCGCTTGACAAAGAGATAATTATTCGCTTTAAATTTGCATCATCAGCGTTGATTAAAGTGTCGCTGTTACATACGCCCCGCCGCGAGCGCGAGTTGGATAATGGATTGACAATTTTCCGGTATTCGTAAACTTTTCCCGAGGTTTTCGTAAATAATTGAGCCGTACATTTTGGGCGAATTTGTCAAGTGAGCTGGTGAAAATTGTATGGTTAACGTGTTTTCTTGGGACTGCTTTTGAGCAACAAAGTTGCATTTGCATATCAGATTTTCGCGAAAATAGTGTATGCTGCATCATATGAAACGAGCGTTTGCTGTAATAAATTTCGTGTATTTTTTTATATATTTTTTTATTACTCTGAAAATTTGTATAGCGCATTGTAGGAAAGCTTCGAATAATACGATAAATCAAACTAATAAGAATCTCTTCTTATTGCTTCGCATTTACTATTAAACAAGCGTTACATAAAAACAATTTAAGCGATTGAGTCATTTATTCGCAGCGGACAGATAAACAAATATTTATATCCATGTAAAATTTCTGGATACCAAAGGAATTCGTCGATGCGATTATTTCAGATCCAAATCGGCTTGAATTTCTCCTTGTTACTATTTTCGCGCTCATTCCAAAGCAACCAATCCATTTCCCAACAATTCCAACAAACTCCTCGCATAAATCTTCACCTCCTCATCCAACCTAAAATTTTGCAATTAAATCCTTTAAATCTCCCAGCGCCAAACAATACCAGCTAATGCCAGCAACCTCAGAGCTCCGTCCACTTCCAATCGATCTCACCGACATACCCGATAAATTATTATTCCCCGTCCCTGCCCGCCGCGGAAGTGTACTCTCAGCGGCGCGTTCGAGGAAACGCGCGACGAAAAGGATTGAGCAATTTAGCCGCTCGGCCGCCCACCGCGATGTGTATCGGATTTCTAGGTGTACACATACGCGCGCGCGCCCCCGCTTCGATGACGTTTTATGATCGTAAAGTCAGCGCGCGCCGCCCACGCGCAAAACTGTCGAGGCTAGCCTTTTTTTCGGGCGAGGTAAAGAGAGGAGAAGGGAATATTAGAGGAGTTTTTACGAGGCTGGATCGCATGACCGGGGGGTTTTGATATCGGAGGAAATGTGTCGTCGAGCGTGTGAGTAATGATAAAGTGGTGATCGTAGATAGCGAGGGAACGTTAGAGTCGTGTGGAGGTTTTTTTTGGATGTTCCGAGGGAAGTGTTTATGTTGTTTGTGACTTTCGCTCGGGTTTTCGTTCGAGTGTTTGATTGGGATTTGCGTAGGTGGGCTTCTATTTGTTTTTAACTCGATAGTAGAGTATATTTGTCCTTTCCTATTTTGATGGTAATTATATATTTAAAAATGAGTCAGTATATAGCAAATGTCCCGTTTACAATATTTTTTTTAAGTAATAAAGTTTAAAACAAATTTCAATTAATTACAATAACCATAAAAACATATTGGAAGGGGGGAAAGTAGGTTTTGCAGACTAATCACCTATTGATTGCAACACGTTCGCAAATACCAATAAACACTTCACCTCGCCTATAAACTTTCCTCACAAAACTAATTAAACACCTTCTCCTACTCCCTTCCTCACTCAATCCATGCATTTTCCGCTTTCTCGGAAAACCAGTCTCCCACTCGCTTCCCCATCAATCCACTCCCTTCTTTCCCCTCTCACCCACCTCATCATCCACCCTCCCACTCAAAACCAAAAAAACCCAACTGAAAACTCTCACTATCTTAGAAACCCAGCCTCCTGGGTGGCTCCCACCCTGCACTCAAACTCAACCAAACCGACTCTCTTTCTCCCTCGAAAAGCCGCGCGCTCGAGTAGTTGAGTTACACCGGCGCAAGCGAGATTATGACGGCGCGATAAAGCAATAAAGTATTAGCGCAAGCGGCGCAGATGCGGGCTCGATATACTCGCGCGCGCGCCGCCGCCGAGATAGATGCGTGCAGCGCGAAGCGACGCGCGGATCGGAAAAAGGGAGAGAAAGAGAGTTCCGCAACAGGTGAGTTAGGGGACGCCGAGTGCGCGCCCGCGCGCCGCTGTCGCGTAGAAAAGCTTTTAATTTATGCGAGCCAAGCGGGGTTTGTAATCGGAGGCTTCTTTTGGGTAGCCGGGGGGAGAAAAATCGGGATGTTTATGGAAGCTGATAAATAAGCGCGTTTTCTAGCTACGTTGGTTTGCAAAAATTTCCTCGCTGTCGTTTTGAAAATTCGTTTTCCAACTTTCGGATTGATTTATCAAATCCTCTAAGGTCCCGCGAGAACGCAA
Source organism: Eupelmus kiefferi (assembly GCA_030522745.1). NCBI lineage: Eukaryota > Metazoa > Arthropoda > Insecta > Hymenoptera > Eupelmidae > Eupelmus > Eupelmus kiefferi. The sequence goes on along the minus strand of JAPYZB010000494.1, from coordinate 15,113 downwards.
AACTTTCCAAACGAGCTTTTCCATTATGTGTCCTACCTGAAAAAGCAGCATAGATTAGCGCGATCGCGCGTATTATTCATCGCTCGCGTAATTCAGGGTTTAGCGGAGCTTTACAGCGCGGCGATTCACCTTGCGCTGTACGGTCCGCGTCTCTCACGTGCGTCGGTTATCCTTCAATTATTCGCGCGCGGATATAGACTCGAAAAGCGGCGGCGAGCCGCCCATAAATCCACGGATTAAGCCCTCCTTTTTCCGCCGGAGGCATTTAACTTTATCAATTATCCCGCACGGGCCAGGGGAGACGCATGGTGCGCTTGGGTAAGAAGGTGTATAAGTGGCCGGCTGGACGATTTATCGAGGGTAGATGGGAAATACGAGTGGGGAATTATCGATGACGGTGAGCTTCTTTTCTGGATTTTGCCAATGAATCGTTGGTTTTTGAGGGTGGAAATGCTGAAGATGTAGTATTGAGCCGGCGGCTTATTTAGTGTTGTGATTAAAGAAATATCTCTTCGCAGCCTGCTGTCTTAACGAAAAACTATCACTAATCATCGTAACCATCTAATCCTAAAAGGTCAACCAATGAAATTGAATCAGCCAATCTTCGCTCGACCATAAAAACCAGCAAAATCATCGTTACCACCTCACAAATCGATACGAAAATTGAATGAAATTAAGGCTAAAAGAAACTCTCGGCGGCGTTAGCGCGCTCCGGCCGTAAAATAAATTTCCCGGAGCGCGCGCGCGCTGTCAAAAGCGCAGCTCTGATTAGAGCCGGCAATTTTCGCTAAACGCGCTCTCTCGCCGAGGGTAATTCGGATAATGACGAGCGCCTCGGCGATTTCCGCGTGGATCGGATTTCGCGCGCACGCGCGAAGCCGGGCTGTTTAACACCTACCGTCGTTTTCACGCTTCGCTGGCGTGTTTCTTCATTCTGAGCTAGGTGTAGAGGGTTTTTTTGTTTGGTGAGTGTTGGAGGGGGTGTGTATTGTTTTACGTTGATGCGCGGTTAGGAGGTGTAGTTTTCGAAGGGGATAATGGAGAGATGAATTTTGATCGGCGCTCGTGAGATTTATGGTGTTTATGATGCTGAGTAATGTTTTCATGGGTAGCTTTTGGATCTGCTGGGGATTTCGTTGAAAAGAGAAATTCGTTTATTATGCAATAAATATTCGCGTTTTGAAATCTCGAGGCAAATTTCGCGAAACTGAAAACAATTTTGTCAGCGTAGATCTAATCGCGCGCTGATTGTAAACCGTAAATCATCGCCAGAATGTATAGCCCGCGAATTTTTTTCGCCGATCACGTGCTGACGTCAATAAATTAAGGATTTGCAAATTGAATGCAAAATTTATGCTTCACACACCGCCGCACGAAAAAAAAACTCCTTAAGTAAGATTATCCTAGCAACTTTTCCGCAAGCAGGTACACGCGAAACCTCAGCGCCGTTAATCAAAACGAAAAAGAAGCACCTGAATTAAGGACATTAAATTTTAACCTCGTAACTCTACAGGAGTCTGGCCACAAGGAAACCCGACAAAGAAACCCAATAATGCCTGTAGCGCAGCGCTAACTGAGAAATCAACGGTGCATAAGTAAGCAGTCACGCGCGTGCGTGCGCGCAGCGTAAGCCGAAACTCGGGCGCGCTCGCGAATCTTTAAATTACGGGGACGATGAAACCTTATACGCGGCGCCATGAGTATCATACGGGCGCCATAAATACGGAGCTAGCACGTAATGTGTCCTATAGAGGTGGTGTCTCGCCTATTTTGTTGGGTTTGGAGCGTCTTCGTTCTCGCGGGGCTTTGTTTTTTGGTTGGGCTTTATGGAGTTGGCTTGGGAGGTGTAAATCTTGCTGGAGATTTTTTAGGTGGAGGTGCACTTGTAATTTACCCGTATGATGTGCTTATTTCGTTGAGAGCTGAGGTTTTTGTTGTAGTGTGTTTGTTTGAGTTTGTTTTCGTCAAGGTGGATTATGTGGCGGTGTGATTGTGGATGCAACTTAAAAGTTGCTCTTGCTTTTACTTTATTTTATTGTTTTGTTAAAGTTTTTGTTAACTGAAATGAAATATGAAAATGAATGAAAATGTGAAGATAAGATATTAAGATAAAAAGACTTGTAGCTATCGGTTATTACAGGGATTTATGTTTTACATGCCGTTCTAGTTTTAAAAGGTAATCGTCCAATTCTCATATTAAAAAATTTTAAAAAATTTATAATTTATTATAAGTGAAATCTTCATTCATTCAATTAAGACATTGAAAAAAATAATAAATTTTTTTCAGAGTGATAACTAACTTTTGAGTTATTATTATATTTTGTACCTATATATCTTATATCTTATTAAGACATGTACCTATAAATTTAATAAAAATATTGCTAAAAACATCGTTGAATTTTTGCAATCTTTTTGTCTATATTTTAAAATACAAATATCCTGAAACTTTTTTATCTATTAAGGTTGACCAAAATTATATTCATATAGTTCTTTAAATGTTTTTTATGATTTTCTTTTTAATTAGTTTCTTCAACATCTATTCTCTTCCCGACTTGTTTATCATATTTACTTTTTTGTCATGTTTACTTAACGAATAAAGAAATATACACTATGGACTGTCCCAGTGTATCTCGATATTCAATATCTCAGGCTACATACACCCTTACAAATAATAAAATTATATATTAATTTACAATGATAATTACATGCCATCCACAACCATAAATCTCATCTCACTCAACTAACCCAACCCCCTCTTTCTCTCCACAGTCTCACCAACCCTGCCGCTGGCGGACATAGTTCGAGAACGCGAGCAGCAGGAGCGCGAGCGAACGCGACGGGCGTCGGTCGCCTCCATCACCGTCGACAGCAACAACAGAGCAGCGCCGGACTCGCCCATAGCGCGCACAAGCAGCAGCGCCGGTAGCCGATCCGAGCGGGAGCGCGAACGGCAGAGGCAGAGGGAGGCCGCAGCAGCCGCGGCGACGGCCGCAGCCTCCGTTTGCGCCGCCGCTGCGGCGGCCGCGACGATCGAGCCACCCGATCCCGTCTTCGTCTCGTCGTCGGCCGCGCTGCTCGCACTGCAGAAGATCAAGGAGGCTTCGCTGTAAGTATTGAGATATTTTTATGATTTTAGAGGGAGGGGGAATTTGGGAGGGATTGGTTTGGGAAGAGCTATTGTGATTTGGTTGGGGTTATGGTGATCATAGTGAGATAATGTTTCTTTGATGTTGATTAATATTACTTTTTGATTTAACGAGTAAAGTTTCTGATTAGCTGAGTTCCTATTCAGTTTATTCATTTTCAAATTATTATAATTTTATATCCAAAATGAAAAATTTAGCAAAATATAAATTAAAGAGATCTACATAGAGTGAAGATGGAGAAAAATGATTTGGTAAAAATATATAAAGTCACAAAGGAACAAAGTCGCAAGTAAGAGAAAAATTATTATGTTGTGTGTCAAAATGTAGTAAAATTTATTGATCCTTCATTACTAGAAAATATAGTAATTATTAAAACTTTTATTTCACCGTGTAAAGAAGCAAGAAAAGTAATCCGAACAGAAAATTATATTAGTGTCCTAATTTGAACTTAATAGGTCGCCTTGTCGTTAATAAGTCTGGTAGTTTTTAACAAAATCTTAAACATTAGCCCGTACTATTGAAATTTTCATTCGCAGTAATTGATATCAATCAAGTACTTCTTTTCTATCAACCCTCAAATAAAAAAAAATCAACCATCTCAAAGTAACGTCTCGCAAGAAACCTCAGCGCACAGAGCACCGCACCTCAGCAGAATTTCCGCAAAATAATAAATAACGAACCCCCCGGCCGAAAGAGAAATCCCATCTAAACAATAGGGGCACGAAAAGGAGAACACGTCGCTATTACTGTCTCCCGGCGTCGTGCCTGCGCCGCATGGGTGCCCGCGTTGTACGATGATTGTCACGCGTCTCTTCTCCCCGTCGCGGCATAAATTTCAGCGCGCGCTCAGTGCGCCCATGTAAACGGCGCCGCCGCCCCCCGCCGGCCTCTTCTCTCGACTCTTCAACGACAAATGCGAATCTCCCAGAGCTCGTCTTTTCAGCTGGCTATCTATCGAGAATCTCCGCGGCTAAGATCGTTCGTTATTGTCTTTCTTCTTCCGTTTCGAAGAGATGTGGGAAACGCTTCTAGCAGGTTCAGCGGAGATGATTTTGGAGAGGAGAAAGGATACGGGGCCAAGTTGAATCAGTTTAATGAGTTTGATTTTGATTTGTATGAAAGTTTGATTATAGAACTTTAAATGATATTTTTTCTAGAGAAAATTAATTTAACGATGTTTATGTCAGGTTTAATCGTCAGGCTTTTCGTTTTTTAATTAGCCGATGACACCTGGAGAAAATGGAAAGTTTCAAGCGATACTTTATGGAGTATCCATTTGATTAATTATATTTTTTATGGCGAGCGTTACCTGAGCTCTTAATGAATTTGATAGAGCAGACGTTCATAGTACAATATGTAAAAGTAATAATCGTAATTTATACTTGTAAAATCCAGACTAGGGCATTAATTATCTATCAATTCCGATGAGTGGTTGCATTATGAAGTAAAGCTCCGCGCGAACACTTAATGCCAACAATAAATTATCTCTTCAAAAGCATTCTAACTGCCTCTGTCTGCCGGCTGGAATACGAATGCGAACCGTAACTTGCGCCTGCTATTTTCTTAGGCCGACAAAAAAAATATAAATAATCATCGACATTTACTCGATCTCTCTCCATAAAACTATAATCGCACATCCACCAAATGAATAATTCATCCCCCGGCCACATACACCTCCTCGTAAAATAATTCATCGTAAACGACGAAAAAAAAACACCGTCATTTCCAATACAATGAAAACATCAGATCGCGCTGCTTCAGCGCAACATTCACCGACGAATTAGTCGTGTCGCGCATTCTTCCACCAGGTTCTTCTACATCAGCTCGCGTCCCTCCGTATTACACGGCTCTCCCAAGAGCCGCTAAATCGCGAACAAGCGCCATTAAACGGGAGCGAGTAGCTAGCCTAGGGTAGGGAAAAAGGCGGCCCCGCGACAGCCGGAACAGTTTTAATGAGTGAAAAATTGCGGGGAAAATCGGTAATGCGCGCCGAGCCGAGAGTCGGATATAAATCACGCTTCTTCAGGCCTCACGTGCGCAGGCGCTTTCTTTTTAGAGCGTATTTATGGTGATTTCGAGTTTTTTGCGAGCCGAGATGAGAAAGAGAGAGGCAGCAGCCGGAAACTGGTTTTATAGCTTATTGCCGCGGCGTTGGGCTTTATCGATTGTGCTTTTGTTACGGAAGGACAAATTATTTTGTTGGGGATGGAGGAGATCGAGGAGACGTTGAGCGAGAGAGATCGGTTTGAGAGTGACGGATGGGATGGTTTGGTAGGGTACTGTTTACTTTCGATTAGTTGGGTTATTCTATCTTGTGCAGCTTTTGGGCATCGGGTAGGAAATTAACTTGGCAAGGTCTACTGTAGAATAGAGAAATTAGTTTAATTCCTTGTTGAGGATAAGAATCTTACAAACCTTATATAAAGATAATCAAAGTCACAATTTTTTCCACGAAAAATGTATCCACAAGTTAAAATGTATCTCTGATTCACTCCCATCAAGAAACCAATTCCGCGATCGCAGCATCATTCTCCCCCTCTCGCATTAAAAAATCCAATACGCGAGTAACCACAATCGCTCAACCATTCCAATTTACCTCCTAAAGTGCTACTCATTACGGCAATCGCAGCGAAAACGTCAAAAGCCTCGCACCCCGTGCACCGGGCCCTCGAAATCTCCGCGCATCCCTCATCTCGCAATCCACGTAATTAAACGGCTGCCGCGAGAGGGCCAGCCCCGAAATTCCTCATCGTGTATGCCGCGCGGCGCGCGTGAGACCGTAGCCCACCCATCGCGCCGGCCGCAACCACTCAAATTCGACTCCCCATCAAAAAACCCTTTTGCAGCGAAAGGAAAAAAAAGAGTCAAGCCCGTTATTCTCGGGCTCGTAAAGTAACACGTCGATATTACACGACGCGAGTCTCTCCCCCTCCCCTCACGGAAGCGCGCGAGCTCTCGGCTTTATAGACGGACCGCCCCGCGCGATTACAGGCGCGCCAAGAATAAATGGATCCAGCGTTTGCGCGCTTATCATTAAAGCCGGGGCCCGGGTATTACGCGATATACGTGAGGCGAGCGTGTAAAGGGCAAGGGCTCAATTTCGGCGCGCTTCCAAATGTGTAACGCGGCTCGAGATCTTGCCGGTATAATGATTTCAGTTGATAGTTGGGTGGTTATATATGAGCCCGTAATTTTGACGTTGGCCAAAGCCGAGCCGCGAGAGAGCCTGCCTTTTTTCGCCTCCGGAATATGGAGTGTCAAGTCGTAATTGTTACGAATGGGGTGTGGTTTTTTTGGGAGTTGGGTGAGCGATCTTTTTGGTACGTGGGTTGCGGGTCGAGTCGAAAGGACTTTTGGAGGAGTGCGTTTTGGATTGTAATGAGTGATTGAGGGAGCGTTGAAAATTTTGAAATTTCAATTTGGGTTTGCACGGATCTAGATTTTACGGAATTTCATGCTCTAAATGGTAACCATTTTATTTTATTTTCAATCAGAGCACGTAATAAGAAATACCCGTTTCAAAACAATAATCACAAAAGAAAAATCATAACACTCATCCATATCAACAACCATTCTTACAAAATTTCCGATAAAAAAAAGGACACTACGCATCAGAAATCGATGAATTTTTCATCTCTACACCCGCAAAAAGAAACGAGCGCATCGAGCGACTACAAAAATAAAAAAAAAAGAACGAGCCTAACTCGCGCGTTAGATCTCCGGCAAGCCAGCCTCGAGGAAAAAGGAAACAAGAACGCATAAGCTCAGCAGCTGCGATGACGGATGAAGACATCGCGCCGGCTAAGCCTCGTATCGGCCGTCGCCGTCGTTTTATCTCCCGGGCGAGTTTCTTGTCCCACATATTGTCATAATCAATGTCGAGGTCGTCGCGCCGTACGCGTGTATGAGATATGCGAGTGTATTACTTACAGATACGAGAGGGAGAAAAAGAGAGAGAGAGAGAAAGAGAGCAAAAAATGCATGTATCGATGGGAGATCGTCTACCTGCCGAGCGAGCTGGAGGAATGCGTGCTTTGCGCTTTTGAAATTGTCGATGTGGATCGGGTGTTCTCTGACGTCATAGGTGTAATTGCGATGGTTGTTTTTTATGTTTACACTTGTTGGTAATTATAAGGAACGAGATGGCTGATTGCATGGGTTTTTTTGTTAAGTGGGATCGATTAAGACGAGAGTTACTTGATGTTTGGTTGTAAAAATGTCGAGGGTTATTGTTTTATACAGGCACTGTAAATACTTTGATAAATTATGCGGCTATTAAAATATTTTTTGTTTGATGTGTGTAATAGGAAATACAAATTATATAGAGAATTTAGGGTACAACAAATCTGTGTATATTTTGAAAGACAGATTTTTTGAAAAAACGGGGTTTTTAAAAATAAATAAAACTACATTACTATTAATCACTATAAAATGTTGTTTTATGAATCCATCCGAATGAGCATTCAACAAATAACAGATTTCATCTTGCACTTTTTTATATCTCTTACTACCAAAAGATAATGTAAAAATTTAACATAATAATATTATAACCATAATTCATAAAAATTCATAAATTCACCAAAAGTAGTTACTGTTGAACCCGGTCATACAACACACTACTAAACTTCCACATAAAAATTCGTCATCCTTACTCCCCAACTTTTATTCTCTAATATTAAAATCAACAAAAAGCATCATTTACCAATAAGTATCCAAACTTCTGCAGGGTATTTCACAACAAACGGCCAGCGCTGACGCCGGGCATCGGCCTCGGCAGTCGAGGCAACAATGCTTCGGCCTGCATCGGCGGCAACGGCACCAGTCTCGGCGTCGTGGAGGCAGAATGCGGAGATGCCCTCAAGCGGCGCAAGGTCCACAGGTGCGACGTCGCGGGCTGCGACAAGGTCTACACCAAGAGCTCCCACCTCAAGGCGCACAAGAGGACTCACACCGGTAAGTGCGACTTTTAAACCGTTAATGGATTGTTATGGTTTAGATTTATTGTTATTGGTTAAATTGCAGTTACCTGTTTAGAAAATTGATTCCTCCTCCCTTAAAAAAGGCATCACGGAAAGATACAGCCTCTATAGGATCGACTCTTATCGGTCGTTTAGAATATATACTGTCACAATATTGCGACAATATTGTGACAGTATTGTAGCAATATTGTGATAATATCACAATATTGTAACGATGTTGTATCTATATTGCGTATTAACTTGCCATTATTGTAACAGTATTATATTAACATTGTAAGAATATTGTGTTAATATCGTGTCAATATTGTGTCAATAATGTTACAATATTGTATCGATATTGTAGTAATATTTATTTATTTATTTATTATATATCAATACAGGCCTGCAGGCCTTCATACAAAAAATATTGTAAAAATATTGTAATAACATTGTATCAATATTGCAATAATGTTATAGCAACGTTGTCAATATTGTGGCATTATTGTAACAATATTGTGTTAATATTGTGTAAATATTGTGTCAGTATTATAGCAATATCCTCATTTAAAAAAGGCATCACAAGAAATTAAAAGGACTATGTATTAAAACGGCTATTTTCTCTTTCTTATAATATAGAATATTCATTAGTTTTGTATTCATGTATAAAGAAGATTAAGTGGCACCAAAACTAGTCAAAATTAATACTTCGTAAAACAGATATTTTCATAAAGACAGATTATTTCTCTCTTAATAAAATCTTATCTAACATAAAAATTTCCATTGACGTCAATGACTTCTTATATTTCCCTTATTTTAAAGAACCACCCACTATGCACATTTTACCTTCTTTCAATAAAATCCAACCTGCGTCCGAATGTTTACAGATCAGAGCGATAAATACCAGCAAAGCAAACTCTTGGCCAGGACAAGTGCAAATCATTTGCACGCATCTTTTTCAAGCCACAAGCGTGCGTTATATATTTCATTGAGTTTTTCGCGCTTGCGCACGCATATAAATATTCTTCTTCCCGTGATTTACGCTGGTCTTGCGATAAAATCCGAGCGAAGGTATACGCCCGTTGGATTACTACTGCAAAGTACGTGCGATGAACATGTACATAACAGTTAACTTTTGAAGATTTATAATAGAAAAATAATTATAGAAAAAGCACTAAGAAAATATAATTATAATAAATTTTTTTAGATAATTTGTTTTTTATCGATGAATTTACAAATTCTGAATGATTTGATTACACGTAAAGTGTACACGTCGTTGCAATGGTAATTTAAATTCAATCATGTGTATAGAGTAAACTATATAACTATATACGGGCCAATGAGCCCTTTTACAAAAAATTTATAAAATATCAAAAAAGTACAATAAAAAATAACAATATTAATATTAATATGGACATGAGCTGAAAAAAAATATAACCTGGCAATTGTGCAAATTCATTTTAAATTTTTCGTTTTAATGTTTACAATTAAATTAATTACCATCGGCAGGTTACCATCAGCACAATTTTATTCGTTTCAACAATTCTAATAATCTTATCCTATTTCCCAATCCAAATAATACGTACTGACTACAACAAATGCGTGTTTGTCGATTCGCGTTTCTATAATTAAACCAACTTTCTCACATTGAGCCATTAAAACGCAGCCTACTTCAATTAACTCGCACCTCAAAACCTTATCTCGTCCTTCCAAATCAAGCCGCGAATCTCGTTCTGCTATTGAATGGCTGTTTTTTCGTTGTCGCTTTGGCCCTCACCTCGATCACTGAGAAACGGAGCGATGTCGTACGCAGCGAAAGGAAAAATGGATTTTTCTCTAAGGAGCGCGTGCGCGCGGCTATGCTCGCGAGAAATTAGGCTTGAACGCCTTTTACGGAAGCCATTATTCTTGTATACGGGCGCGAGCGCGAATAATGGCTTGTCGTGCTCGGTGCGTGAGTGTTTTTTGGCCTTGCTTTTTTTCTTCCTCGGTTTTAGAGGATCAGAGGTAAAGGGTATGTGGCTGTAATAGATTGCATAGAGTGCGGTGAATGAAATGCGTGGGTGACTTGACTTGTCATATTTTCTAAATTTTTTGTGAAATTGGATGTAATAATATACACATGCATTTTCTGTACTCTTTGTAATTATACAAATATTTTAAAAAATATTTTGTATGTACTTTTTATTCTTTTGTGAAACAAAAAATAAAATGTATAAGTAGTTTTAAATGTAAAACTTTTATAAAATGATTTTGTTTTTTTTTTCATTAAATCATTTAAATTGGATCCAATGCAGAGAAAAATGAGATTAGAAATTTGCCTTTGTAGTTCGTTCTTTGTAGTAGAACTAGCTTACATAATCAGCAGTTTCCGGAATCGAACGTGATGGTGAATACAATTGCGTGTTCTGCAATTGAGTGCAAAAAATGTATGATCGCGCGGGTGTGGACAGCTGCATTTTTTATTTTATTTCATCGTAATAAGAAGGTGTTATCACGCGAGTACAATAGCACAAATGTGCTACACGTTAACTAAAGTTAAAACTAGTAACTAGATTGAATCTGTATATAGATGTAGCTCAAGTTATAGTTTTAATTCAATAAAAAAAAATATGCTTTAAATTTGATTTAACTTTGTGATATTTTTTTATAGCAATTATGAGAAAATCTAAAATATTAAAATTATCTTTCGAAAAAATCTGAACTTTAAGTCAATTTGCTATTATTTAAAAAATATTAGTAATATTTTGAAACAGAAAATAAAGCTTCCAAAAATCGGTACAATTCTTTGCTTTCTTTTAATAAAAATATTAATTCTACTTAATGGATCCGATACTGAATTTTTACCGACCAACACATTTTTTAGGTTTTGTAAAATTTATTTTATCTTGCCCAACAAGTGTGAAACCGCTTTTTTTTTTACTTTAGCATCACCAATTCCATAATCTATATACACGTTCAACCATGTTTATTTTTACATCGTTGTCTTATATTAGTTACAAGCACTCTTACAAGCATACAAGTATGATTTTGCCGGAATTTCCGGTATAATAGACGATTTCTCTCTCTCTCGTCTGGTGGTCCGTCTAGTTCGTAGGAGTCGCGATACTGGCAGGGAGGGTGTGGTCGTGAGAACTTACAGGATCCTTTGTCTGGTTTAGAGAGTAGAGGTACTCAAGTGAATTTTGAAAGATGTAAATGAATCGATATTTTTATAGGATCTTGTAATTCGAACCTTTTTTATTTAACAGTTCCGTTATCCATTTTCAATTATTTATGAATATTTTGCTTCATTTTTAAACATTATCTGCACTTTTCTATATTGTACATACCAAAATCAATTTTACCAACTTAGCATAAATTCAACCCAAACGAAGTCACGTTTAAATTACATCCGCAAGCTTCGCACCTTTAATTTTACAATCAACTTTTAGCGACCTTTACCCTCATTCCACAACTATAAACTCGCGCTCCTAACCAGCGCTCGCTCGTAAAATTTCCCACATCCTCGGCAAAATCAGCGTCAAAAATGTAGTGTGAGAACCGCTCAGAGCCGGGCAGGCGTCTGCGGCGTGCGACCTTCTGACAGCGCCGCGACGATGATGATATAGCCCGGCTGCAAAATCTCGCGTATTAATTAGGCCGAATTATCCGCGATCGCCGAGCCAGGCTAACACGTGTGATGTTCGTAGAAGCGCGACTTTCCCCTCGTGAACGGCCGGCCTGAAAGACGCGGTATAAGCGAGCACGATCGAGTGAATCGTGACGACGCTCGGCCGCTACACGCGGCGGCGATCTTTTTCTTGCTTTTGGGAAAATCGGCAAGTTTAAGCGGATTTTGTGTAGTCGTTGTTCGGAAATTTGAATATCGGTTTATGTTAGACGAGTTTTATGCTTCTGAGTTGGACTTGATAAAGTGCTAATTTGAAACAAAAACAACAAATAATTTAGCTTTTATAAAAAAAGTAAAACAAAATGATTGTGTAAATGGTATATATAAGTAAAAGCTCTTTTCTGTATTTTATGTATGCTTTTGAACTCATTAAAAAAAAATTATAATAATTCTGACAGGCTAAAGAGCAAATAAAAAAGTGTTTGTATGTCAATTTTCTTTTTTATTAATATAATCAATTATTTATATAAACATTTATATAGATTCACTATAATTATCTGATCAAGCTAAGCTTAAAATATTCGGAATCAAATGAAACATGACGCTTCTTCTTGTAATAATTTTAATCTTAACAACTAAATTATTCACTAAATCTTTGCGGTAGAAAACGTTTTATTCAGCGACAAAGTACTAATGCTCGAAACTCGTAAATTTGTCCCAAGCAACTGACACGCGTAAGTCGCAAATTTTTCCTACATTCAATTCCCGTATCTACTTAACCGCGCGTTGCCGTGAAAACAGTGTAAGTTACACGCGTAAAATTTTGCATATCTATTGATACCGCCGCGAGTTTCAAATGATCATCCTCGCCTGAGAAACTTCTGACCACCATAATGTTACAATAAACATCCCAATTATTAACTCGCCACGGATAATCACTCGATCAAAGCAAATGTATAACTTAGGATTAGCCCCTTAAGCAAAAAATCCTAATCCAAACAGCTAAATCACTCCTAGCCGCATCGCACAAAACCACTCGGCTGAACAAGCAGACAACATCAATACGCGCATTAGACGCGTCCCGAGTAATTGACACGCTTATAATTCAGAGATTACCTCCGTCTTTTCACCCACATGTAAATTCAGCATCCTGCTACCACCTGAGTTACGCGCGCGCAAAAATTCCGCTTGCATTGAAAAGCCCGTGTACGTATAAAATAACGCCGGCTAGACGGGACGAGGGGAAAACCGGTTTTTCTTCGATGAAAATTAAAATCGCGACCTATCCTCGACCTCTGGCCGCGTGGAAACAGAGAGAAAGAAGGGGGAAGAAAAAGAGAGAGAGAGAGCGAGCGATTCAGCATATTTGTGGAATTTACGGCCTACCGGTATTGCGCGCTGGTATACCCGCAAGAATGCCCGATTGGGTGGCTTTTTCGCGCGAGGCGATAGTGGAGATTTGCAGTGAGAGTGCGTACCAATAGAGGGAAAGCTGAGGTGGTCGGTTTGAGATGTTTATCGGAGATAGAGGTAATGAAAAATTGTGAATTTGCGTCTGGTGCTGCGCGGTGAGGTTAAATTGTTGGTTTTGGACTTTTGGTTGCGTGGGAAGATTTTGTCGTAATTTGTTAGATGGAAATTTTTAGGATTTTTGAAAATCGATTTGGTGTAGTTGTTTTTAAAGAAAATATGGAAATATCAGATTTTAAAAAATAATAATCTTGTTGTACATTAATTTGATAGAAACTATATTTTTATTATTTACATTCACTAAAATCAAAGCTCTACTTATAATAGTTTTTCTTTCATGTTACTTATTAATTTGACGTGCAGGAAATTGATCTTCTAATATATTAATTCGTATCTCTATCTATTCGCTTTTTTTAAATGTTTCCATTATATCTAAATACAATAAAAAAAATGTGAGGTCATAGTACATCACATGACCTATTAACACTTATTAATATTAATGAAATCAACCAATAAAATAATTTTCCTCTAATCTCTCAGCTACAGTCATGTAACAAATAAATTGCACAACTTCCCCACCTCTACCTTAAAAACTATAAAGCTACCACACGTCAAACCTAAATTAACAAATCAATCAACAAAAAGAATCCGCATCTCCAATCAATTAATTAACCAACACCGTACTCGCGCCTGCTGGCTCTCTCCGGCAAAATCACTCTCAGCTCTGATTTACAACCCCAAAACGAACCCACCGACCCAGCATCCTTAACGTCAATCGGCTCACATGCATATACACGAGCCGCTTTCCTCCTGCATGCGCATAACCGACTCGATTAAAAAAAAGGCCCCCCTCGTGTGGCGCCTTCGTCTTATCCCGGTGCGCGAGGTCACGGCCAATACATCATACAGGCGCGAGTAATCGCTCAAGGTCGCGCCGGCCGTGATCCCACCGGGCTCTTAGGGCCAGGGCGTGCCTCGCGAGTCGTGAGAGAGAAAGAGAGAGGATTTATACAGCGAGCGAGGAGCTGCCCCCTAATCGACTTCTACTCGTTCAAGCTGGGATGATTGCGCGGTGCTGGGATCGTAGGGGCCAGCTCTCGAACTGCGGTTGGATGTGCTGGGGATAATAGACGGGTGAGTAGGTTCGGTTTTTAAAGTGGATCGAGAGTTTTATAGGTGATTGAATCTACAACTTTGTCTTGGGGAGTGAGTTTTATTCTTTTGTTTTTTGTGTGGTTAAAAGAATTGTTAGAAATATATAGTTTACAATTGATAAAAACATTAATTAAAAAGTTTTTAAGTTCAAATTGTATTAAAGTCAAACTAGAGTCTGACTCTAACTAACAGCCACAATAATATAAATAATTAGACAACCTACTTAACTGCCTATTGAGCAATAAACTAATTTTAAATATCATCGGCTTCTTAAAACCCCACGTTCCAGCTTAGCTTGTTAAGCGAGCTCGCGATCAGCAGCTTATACATCGATAAATTTCATTACGAGTATTCACAACAGCCGCAGAAAGAGGCGGCGGTTTTCCCGATCTGCAGAGCCCACCGGGCAGCGCAGAAATAAACTTTTAACTGCCCTTTCTCGCTCGAGATATTACGTACACGTGCGCGCAATCGGCGAGCAACTTTTACTGCTTTCCGAAGAGTTTCTCTGTGTATCCGCGGGGTAGCGTAAAAGCGTCGCGTTTTAAACTTGGTTTTATGTGGTTAGACGGTTGCATATTTTCAGGCGTTTTACACGCGTTAAACGTCCCAGTTACTGATCGTAAATCGGTAATAGGGGCTTAGCGCACGGACGCTAGAAAATAAGTACTTTTGCTTCTTTCGGTCGTTATGCTAATTAGTTGCAAAAACTTTCAAATGGATTAGTTTAGGATGGGCATTACGGTTTCTTAGAAAATTATAATTATCTCTTAA
>JAPYZB010000493.1:0-20840 GCA_030522745.1 Eupelmus kiefferi | reverse complement strand
AAAACGAATCAGCGGATAACTGGCTTTGGAGAGATGAAGTTGATGCTTTAATTGGGTTATAGAATAACTACTGGAGATTATTGAATTAATCCGGATGATCGATGTAGAACAATTGCTTTAAGAAAGTAATCCGATAAAAATGCAGTTACAAAATGGCATCAATCATTGAATCCTACTTAATCTTAATTGCTGGATGGCAGAAAAAAGAGTTTAGTAATCACATCTTAAATAAATTTTCTTTTTGAAATGTATCATAGCATCCTGTGAATTTGAAATCACTTTCTTAAACAAATTTCATTTAAAAAAGATAAAAAAATAAAAACTTGAATTGAAAAAGTTTTATTAATTTCGTATTTCTTTGACCTCAATTGACAGAGAGTTAGCGTGTAAAGATAAAGAATTTCAAATAGGTTTTGAAAATCGATGTCTGATACCTAGAAATGAAGTCCAGTATCCATCTTTAATTGCTTTTAACTTTTGAAAAAATCAATATTTTTTAACAAACCGAAACTTTTATTAAAGTTTTTCATTTAGTTTAATCAACTCTAGTCTTACGTTATTGATACCGAATAGTATGCTGCCTAGTTTATGCTCCGACTGAGTGATATCATAATTAATCAAAATAATAACGATGATTACTGTGAAGATAAATTAGAAGGCGTAGAATACACAGTTAAAAATTTAGATAAAATTAGACATAAAATTTATGTTAAATTTCGTCCAGCTACACAAATTTTCTGTAGTCACTTCTCGCAGTTAATTTAATACATAAAATAGTTGTAAATAATTACGATACCTACTTATGTTACCTTTCTTACGTTATTTTTACAAATTTAAGTACACGAATAATTTGTACTTTTGACAGTGTAAGTTTGCGTACTTAACATTCTTCTTTTAATTTACATTAAACACAAAATTTTTTACTATGCAAGGATTGATCAAATTTTGAAGTTTCATACTAAATTAATGTAATGCTTGTATCAAAGATTAAGAAAATGGATCAAAATAAGACTAAATTATGAATGAGACATATCTTTGAATGAGTTTTATCAAAATTTAATAATAGTTTTCTTTTAGGTAGAATATATTTTGATACGTCATTATCGTTTTAGATATTTTTGACTAAAAAATTGATTGCAAGAGTCTTTACTACAAGCTACGAGAATATAGCGACATATTCTGTAATTCGGGTAAGTAAATTCAGTCCGACTTGGCAACATAAAATCGAACGACCTAATGAGAAAATCAAGTAGATCTCGCGCTTATTTATTTTTGCTATTCATTGAACTCAAGAAATTTACCACTGGATAGCTAAGACTTAAAATATAACGCAGCAGACATTAAACTTCGCCAGCTACATCTTCAGTCTTTCGATTCAGGACTTCAGCAATTCTTAACAGCTTTTTCTAGCTTTTGAACTATCGCGACGGCCAACTCTGCACAATGAGGCAAATATTGGCACTTCACTAGCTCTTTGTGCGAGTTCGCATTTTTACTCGAAAATTTACAGAGCGCTTACATTTGCGCCAGTAGCACTCCCTCTCGCTTTTTCCTTTCTTTCAACGCTCGCGTGATTGGAGCAAAGACGTCGACGAGGACACTTTGGACCGACTATGCAACTGCTGGGCTTTTCTATATATCTACTTTTTTTTCTGTGAGTGCCCGACAAAGCGAAACTTCGCGGGCTGGCTTTCAAAGGCAAGCAGCGTCTTACCTTTACGGAGCCGTGAGTAATTAGCGAGTTTTTTTCTATCAGCCTGTGTCTTTGCTCTTGGAGAGCCGGGCTCTTTGGAGTTTTGAGTCTCTCTTGGATGTCGCGGCGAGAAAAAGAAACATTAGTTCGCTTTAAGCGAACCGTGCTAAAGAGATTTTTGTTAAATATTTAATCGGATTCTTGGGAAGACAGTTCAGTGAATTTAACATGAAATTCGAAACTTTAGCATAAAGTTGCGATTGAATTCCGCGAAGTTATTGCAATAATACGATATTACTTCAACTTTGTTCTCGGAAGGCAGTTAAAATAGTGAATGTATTAAACGAAGGCATTGTAACAAAGGCTGCTAATTATGGTATCAATTTAAGTTTGAAATTAATAATAGAAGCTAAACCATTGGTTAGTTTCAAATTTTCCTTTATCTTTAAGGGTTAGCTTAGAAATTCAGCGTGACATAAATTATTTTCTAGAGTAATATATTTCACAAATAAATTATTATAATAAAATTATTAATTCTATCGTCTAATCAGTTTATAAAACAGTACATATTGTGCTTTGAGTTTTTATATTAGCTCTACTTATTTCAACAATCTTAAAAAGCTCTTTGTTTTAACTGTTTGTTACAACAGAGAGGAAAGCAATTTTTTAAGTTCTCACCTCGTTAATCAAATCATCTCACCCAACCCATACACTCTTAAAATCCCGTACTTGCAGAAATATCAAAATTCCAGAAAAGTACCTTACTTATGCTTAACCCAACAGAAGTCCAAATAGAAACTTCACATACCGTCTTTCACCAAAAGTGCATAATCACCAATCGACTCAAATCGCCCGTAGAAGCCCTCACAGAATCTCCCTACTCCCCCGCCTTGCAATTGCAACTGATTGCAGCGATCGCGCGTAATTTCCGCCATAACGTCGCCACCAAACAAATGCCTTCTAGTACGCCGCTGAATGCCTGTTTTCCCGCGCGCGCAGCGCCATATTTGCTTGATCCTCTGTCAAGGAGTCCGCCTTTGAGCGCGTACAGAATCCCTCATTTCCTTGCAGGCGCGCTGCTCGACGAACTTCAAAAGCCCGTCGCTGAGCGCTCTGCAATGATTAACGCCGGGGGTTCTTCGGGTGGCGCCAAGGATAGTTCGCGCATTGTTGTCCTTATTGATGGTCTCACTAGTGCCTTTTGTAAACGAGTTGCCGAGGACAAAAGTAAATTGCAATTGTTTTTCAGCTTGGCTTGATTTCGTTTAAATAACAAGCGGCGCAGTGTTTATAATGGCGGAATTAACTTTTAAAAGTTGTTTGCTTCTTGAACAAAGCTATTCAGTGAGAGGAGTGGAATGTTATTTCGAACAATGTAAACTTGTTTTTTATTTACAGTGTAAAATTGTAAAATTAAATTTTTTTAATACAATACGAGAAGCGTAACAACACAGCACGAGTATTTTTTTCATGCTATGCAATTTTATTTGCGCTTCTTTAGAAGTGTGTATTTATTATTAAATCAACAGCATTTATTGTAAACGAGAAAAAATGGCAAAGCTGTTTTTAGTTTAAATATTTTACGTATACTCTTTTAGCTTTTCAAAGATTTACTCATGTTACCGGTAACACCGGAATTAAAACGTTGAAAGCGAAATGTTTTAGTAATGCCTTTCTTTTGGGGTTTTAGAGACGTTTCTTTGAAAAATCTTTGAGTAATCGCCTTAGCTTCGCCGAGACTTGACTGCGCATAGCGCCTGGCTCAGCGCATTTCCACGTGTCTCGTTTTTCACAGAACAACTGTGAAAGCTACGTAGTAATGCTTAAAATATTTCTCGCGGCGCTTTAGTCAGATAAAGCTGCCAGGATAAAAAGAAAAACCTGATTATACTTTTACGTTCGCTAACGTTTGTAGTTTTACGTACGAAATGTAATTAATAGATAATCATACTTTCTCTGTGAATTTCAAATAGTGCAGAATGCTCCAATAAGTACTATTTAGTGGAATTTCCACTATCAAATAATGAAAATTCACGATTTAATTAGTGAATATTAATGATAAAGTAGTGCATTTTTTACTATTTGTTAGTGAAAATTTCACTATATAGAGCTTAGTGGAGCATTTTGCACTATTTGAAATTTACAGAGTTAATAACTACTAATCAAAGCTGAGCTGAATTTACCTTAAATTTTATCAGTAAAAACAATGAGGAAGACTCCACAATCAATTCGTCCCCTGCAAGAAACGTCTACAAATCAGCCAATTCCCAGCCGTACAATAAACCCACTCTCGGCCAACAAATCACCAAGCGGCCACTTCAAAATTTAAAACTATCAAGTTCAATAACCATCGAGTTATCGCGAGAGCGAGCCCGCCCGCCTCTACTACCAGCCGCGTACAAATCGTTTCCCATTCAGCGCGCGCGGCCTCGCCGGACTCCATTAAGGCCGCCGCAAATCACCGGCGCGGGGCCGACCGTAAAAACGACACGTGCAAACGCACCCGGAATATTCGCGCTCTCGCAATCGAATCGCCCGCGAGTAGTAAAGCCTCTCGGCGCTTCGATATATATATATATATATACACTTATATATATACATAGGAAATCTCGGGGGCGGGTGGGAAGGTATCTCGGTGCGCCGAGACTGCGCGCGTCTTCCGGCGGCGGCAGTGAGCCATCCCGAGTGTTTTAGGAGCGACGGAGGCAACGTCTTAATTGCTGCTCTAAAACGCGACGATTTAAGTCAGCCTGAAATATGAGTCCACTGCACGCTCGCGTCTGCAATCACGACGAACTTGCAGCGGGAGTGACGCGATACGGCTAGTTTAGGTTTTGATGCGGGGATTCAGAATTGTGCATTATACTTTTTTAATTGCTCTTTTTTAATGATCAATTTGATTTGGAGGTCTGATTTATTTTTCTGGAAAAGAGGTCGGAGTTATAAGAAAGCTTGTAAATGTGAAAATGGATAATGATTGCAACTGTGCTGAAATAAATGCATAATTGAGTGAAATTTTATTTAGTTCGTGTTGTAATAATTTTATAACGCAATAAATATTTATTCTCTGTTTTAATTGTAAAATATTATATTTTATTTGATTTGCTAACTTTATATTTATTGAATAATGAAGCCTCTATACATTTTATAATAAATATTCCCTAAATTTAAATGCATCAATTCAAAATTTATCAACGTTATATAAATTTATTCTAAAAATACCATTTCCATTAATCCAAAAGTACGTCAGTTAAAAATTTAATCCCTTTTATAAATATAACGATACTTTCCTTCCTTTCTCTTTCTCCGAAACATTGTCATGCTAAATAAAAACTAAAATTTGCCTCAACATTCTTAAAATCCTCGTGACCGCAGCGTGAAAGAATAAACGACCCCGCTAATAAAATTAACACGGTGGACCGAGAAGTAATTGCATTAATCTTAAAAAATACCTCAACCGCTCGGCACATCGAGTCTCCTTTTTTCCTCACGACTCGCCGGGAGCAAACTTGAGTGCATAAAAATTTTTAACATTTTTCAAGTCCATTTGCTCTCCCGCTCTCTCCATAATTTCCCTCCTCCCACGCGCTTTTACAAGAACGCGCGGAGCTCGTCGTATTCATACATACAGGCGGCCGGGCGCAATAATGGAGAGCCGAATCGCGGCGCTCAGGAATCCGGCTGAAATCGAGGACGCTCCAGTCATTACCCTTCCGCAGCCCTCGCACACATGCCCCTGAGCCTGCACTCACATATAGAAACGTGTACAGAGCCGTCCGCGGCATTCCCACGTACGTAGCGAGCGGCCACTATATTATCCGCGACTTAATCGCCCGGACTAGCGAACTTTTTATGCCCTCCCCCTCCCCGCCCCCATAATTCAAACTTTTCGCGCGCTGGATATATTCTTCTCGAGGCTGGGTGCGACTTCCTGGCCGCTTATACCCCCTGAGCCCTGCGGCTGTATAATGCCGCGGCCACGCGAGAGCAGTGCCCGGGGATTGGCTCGGATTTCATTTTTACGCGAGTTGGAGGGAGGAAGAGAGAGAGAGAGAGAGAGAGAGAGAGAGAGTCGATAGTTTGAGAGTGGTCTTGATGACGGCGCCGCCCCCTTCGTGGTGCTTTTAGCTAGACGGCTATATGCTGCTATTTGGGTTAGGAGGTCTGCGATCGTCATTCTCGCTTTCATTATTTTTCAGGAGGACCGTGAAACAGCACATGACTGCGTTATTACTGAAACAACTGTTGTCCTAGAACGTTTTTTCAGAATTTCGTGGGTTCTTCGTGACGAAGAGGTTGTGGAAGCTTTTGAATAGAAGTGTTTTTGCGTGATTGTAAATGGAAGAAATTATAAATGTCTGAATTTTTGTATTTTAGTTTTCTATATATTTTTATTTCCAAAGATCAAGTTAGGTATGTTACAATAGAGACAATTTTTTACTGTAATAATATTTTAATTTAATTATATTTATAGTGATTTAAATATTGATTTATATTTCAATTTAAATTTAACGTAGGCATAAAGTGCATTCATGTGAGGGTCACGCATGATCATTTATGAATTATATTATTGTATTTGATAGTGTATGATTGATAATGTAAATCCTTAAATAAAACCATTTTGATGCATTAACCATTATCAAATTCTCTATTTACATACTGAATTATTCTGATAAAAATAAACAAAATTTTCTATTCCATGTGCATATAATTTTATTCACTCATTACGTTCCATTAAGTTACTTTTAATAAATCAGAGTAACTCGTTTGTATTCATTGTAAATAGTATAATAACTGTATCTAAATCCAATAAGCAAACTATGTATAAAAATTTTATAGCTACATAGTTAAAGGGCACTAATAAGATTTTCTGATTCTAATTAAATTTAAAACTATTTTTAATTACTTATTAGTTATAAAATATTAAATAATTCGGTTTCTTTGAAGTATTTTACATAAGATCAGCTCATTCGCTTGAATCAAATACTCTCTATTTTTACTCAAAGACCTGAAAAGCTTCTCTTCGTAGAAATTTTATGCTTGATTTCACTCCAAAGAGAATCGAAGTTTTTTAACACGACGCTATAAATATTTAATTATTATATATTTATCAATAATAAAGATAACGTTATGACACTAATATTATCTTACATATAAATTGTGTCCTAAACGTGTACGTCTTATAAGGTGAAAGGAGATTGAGATATAATTCCATAATTGCGTCTTTCTTATTTAAATTTTATTGTAAAGCTTTGAGAGAGCAGAAGAGTGTTGCAAGCAACACCATGTGATTAGATCGCTTTGATATGCTCCAATAATTGATCCAATAAATGTTGTAATCGATTGCGTAGGCCACAGTCATTTATCGCATATACTAAAGCCAAAGTGCGTTGCGATGTAACTTCGAAAATGCAGCTAGTTCTGCCTATCTTACGCGCATTGACAGTGAATATGCTTGTCACCCAAGACATGAGAGCTTATTGGTAGCTTCCCGTCGTTTATTGTAAACTCCTTGACTTTCTTCATCTAGACCTTTCTCTGCTCAGTTGTTAGATGATGGATCCTTGGAAGTAATTATCGAGTAATAGAGCTAATTGTCATGTGCTACTTTTCGTTCCACTATTTTAATAGAATTGCCATTTCTGCGTTGACCATCGATCATTTTACGAACTTTGACTTAATGTTGGTAGTTCCTCTCTCTCTGTCTCTCTCTCTTTTTCTGTCGATATTTTTCTCTCTTTCTTATTCTCTCAAACGATAAAGCGATTGTATTTACAAAAACTATGTTGAATATTCATATATTAATTCTATTATTTTCTGTAAACGTATAAATTTCACTATACCTTTTTAAATAGTATATTCTGCATCAATGAATTATCCTGATGCACGATCTTTCTATCGCTGTAAATAATAAAGTTTCTTGTCGTTGATGCCAACAGATATTCCGCATCGAACTACCTTTTTTCTGTTACCGCTCAGAGAGTATTTCATCCGGCCTTAGCATTCAACCTCGAAAAAATAGCGAGCCTCTATCGATGAAATCAAGGGGGATTACAAATACATTTTCACGTCACATGGAGAGGCGCATGAAAAAGCGGCATAGAGAAAAATCATCGTTGAAAAAAAAGCCGATAGAAAAGAGAGGGTAAGGGGGTGGAGAGCTCGAAGAAATATGGGGCTTGGAAGGGATTCATTCGAAAAACATAAATTCTCGCGACTTCACACCGCCGCGCGGATATTGGCCCCAAAGAATCTCTCACGTGTGTTTATGAAATAGACGAGTACATGGACGCGGGTCTATCTATCGGCTAACGCATAAAAGTTGTGGCAAGCCGTTCAACTTTTATACGATTTACGCACCCTCAGCGCGCTTTAACGGTGCGGGAGGAGCATTGATGGGCCCGTCGTAAAGCGCGTTTAATACGACTGATGCCGTGCGGCTTTCTTGCGGTTATAAATGCAAAATACCGGCGAGGGTAGCGAGCTTGCAGCGGAGAAAAAAGGGTGATAAAAAGCGGCTGGAGACTTGATGGGCTTTTGATTTTTGGATGCGATCTTGGCTTTTCACGGGAATCGAATGGAAAGCAAATTGATTCTTCTTAAAATACTTTGATAATTACAACTATATGAAACTTTGTTCCGTTTCTTAAAAACTAATCGATTATTAAAGTCGAAGAAAGAACTCATGACTTATCTGGAAAGTTGTAAAAAGTTACGATGTATAAAATTTTAGGTAAATTAGTGCAAATTTAGCTTGTTCGAAGAAGTTAACTCATTATAATACTTGGTATGAATAATTACCATAGGTTTTCTGATTAGAACTATTAATTTAAAACTTCTTATACTAACAGGTAAACAATTTAACGTTCTCTCAATTCATTATAATTGATTTAATTCTACAATAAATAAAATAAACAAATCACACAATTAAAAAACTAAAAATCGTTATGAAACAAAAATCCACCA
The DNA here is from genome assembly GCA_030522745.1 of Eupelmus kiefferi. Classification (NCBI taxonomy): domain Eukaryota; kingdom Metazoa; phylum Arthropoda; class Insecta; order Hymenoptera; family Eupelmidae; genus Eupelmus; species Eupelmus kiefferi. The sequence continues at coordinate 12,181 of JAPYZB010000493.1, read as the reverse complement.
AGTAATCATCCAAATTGACCTTTAGGATTGCTTTTCTTAGAAAAAAAATTAAAAAAAATAAAAAGTACTCTTGCATCAAATTTGGATAAGTCAGCTTAGACATAAAAGAGTCCATACACGTACATACAAAAGCAAACAGTTTAATTTCTAATATTTTAAAATATATTTATAAACTAATTTCTTGAAATTTTGTTTTATTATTATATAGTCTTTTTTTAAATAAGTAATTAAACAACATTATTTTTATAATATTCGCATAATACTGTATTTAAAGTCACCTCTTAACCGGATGACCCACTTAGCACCTAACTCTGACGATCATATAAACAGCCATTTTCACTTTATTTAATAAATTAACACCCGTTCTAATTATAACCTTAAATATATACAACGAAAATATCATCATACTAGAATTATAAGTCTCATAAACCACCGGTAACACCCTCGGGTATAGATCATCCGTACCACGGTTGGATCATCCCAGAGCTCCCAGTTGAGCCCTACGTTGTGCCCTATACGTCACACGGGTATCCGTCAGTACACCTAGCCACGTAATCGATCTATTCAGTTTGCTTATTGTAGCGCCAGCGGCGCGAGAGAAACGTGCGGTTTGGACTGGCCTCTGCCTGGAGGCGGTTTCCTGCAAGACGAGAGCCAAACGCGCGCGTACAGTTCTCAAGTTGAGCTGTGGTTCACGGCGGCTTTCCGAATAGAAAGGGATGAGCATTGATTACATAAACTTTATAGTTGGAGCAATGTGGGAATGTGCATTGATGAATCGGGATAAAGGAGGGATTAGGAGGGGTGAACTAAAAAAAAAAGAATATAGGAAGCTTTGTAAATCTACCTATAAATTTGCAAATCGTACAGGTATCAGAAAGTGTCAAAACTTTATTTTTTTCGTGTTCTCTTAAAATTAGCTCGAGAGATTTAAATTTATTTCACATACTTATAAATATTACACTTACCCACATACATCGTCATTCGACGGTCAGGAAAGAATAATGTGGTGATTAATACCTACTAATTTCTTGTTATTTTTTCTTTCGCTATTTTTCACCTCGAGAAACCACATCAATCGTATCATAATGAATAAAATTTCCAGTAGTAGATTGTATTTAAGGTCAGAAAATCGCATGCAGGTCTCACAAAAATATTCTTTTTGAAATAAAATATGATGTTATTGTTTGACTAACCAGGAGACACTCTCGTCACACCTCTGGGTCACAGATCTTGATGAAACTTAGGAATATGTTTTTGGGTACCAAAAAACGAGGAAAGCCAAAGCCATACGGTCTAACGCTTCGAAAACTCATGTTATCAATGTTTGTAGTTTTATTTTAAGAAAATTTTCAATAACTAAAATCAAAGTAGAAAAATCAAGCTTCAATTTGCCTTTTTCAGAATTAAGAATTGATAATAATGACGTGTTTTATCTAATTTCTGGTTAACCTTTTATCAGGATAGTAATACCAGTAAGATTATACATATTGAAATTCTCTAAATTTAAAGATGAAATATTTTTCTCAAAATGTTGACAATTTTTACTAGAAAAGCATAATTCTTAAAACTAAAAAATTCTGCTATAAAAAAGTTATGCACCCAGTAAAAATATTCACTTTTGATAAAACTGCACTAACTCCCTCAGTATTTATGACGCTCTCTCAAAACGATTTTGTTTTACATTGCTGGGTATCCGTTTTTTGTTTTCTCTCTTTCTCTCTCTCTCTCTCTCTCTCTTACTCCTTTCTATCGTTCTTTCTCTATCGTCGCCAAGGCTCAAGCTCAACTGTTGCACTTCACTAATAAAAGTAAACAGACGCTTCCAAGAAGCTTGCGCACTGTGAGTTGAGGACGATCGCTTAAGTAGCAGAAACGATTTTCCTACTACTGGCTCGTAATACGAACTACTCTTGAAAATCTCAGTAGAACTTCGACTGGTTTCGGGCGCGTGCTTCGTAAATTTCCATTTCTCCTTCTTTTTTATGCCATTCTAACGAAGCTACGTGTGCTGAGAGACTTTTTTGCTCAGTTTTTGTTTTTCTTTATAGTGGCTAGAGTCTAGTGATTTCTTCTTTCAGGGAAAGATTTCGAAAGAAATTACGATAAAAACGAATGCGAACCCTTAAACAGTAGGGAGAGTTAATAAAACTAGAAAGCGCTACTATTTTTTTCTTTTTAAAGCTGAGTGAGTTAAATAATATATAAGTCAAAATTATATAATATATAATTCAAAAATAAAACGTAGAATATACCGGTAATTATAAAGTTTGCATATGCTTTCATATTTGAAAAAGTAATATTAAATTTATACACATTTCTCAAGTCAAATTTAAATGTCCGAATTGTTTTTAAATGTATACATTACAAGATTAAAAAATTATTAAAATCATATAAAAATAAAAACTTGGAAAGCTTTATTCGCAGTAAATAATAAAAATTAATTTAGCATCGCTCTATATAGGTTTAATTTATTTTTAAATAAAGATGTCACCTCCCATAAAAAGGATCTCATATAACTTTGATGAATTCATAAAATGAACTTTGATCTTTAAATTATTTATTACTTGTTATTATTACAAGGTATTCTTAACATATTCAATAGATGCATTATAGCATGCATGAATAGAATATGAGCATAAATTATTATGCTCTAATAGATCAACGATGGTTCATTTCATGTACAAACAACCATTTTGCTCCACATGTTTGAAGTTATTCAAAATAAGTACGCAATTCCTTTATTTATAGAACGTTTTAAAAATTTAATTAAAATATGTTTCGTTTTTCGTTTTATCTGTCATTATTATAAGAATTGTGAAATATTAATTAAAAATACTAATTTAATATATCTGTATGAACTTATGAGATAATAAATCATATCATTTCAAAATCGCAGCAATTACAAAAATAGTTATGTCGCCGAAAGTAATTAAATTCTTTGCCTTTTATTTAACGAAATTCTTTGAAAGTATAATTGAAAATCTTCTAAACATTAAAGCGATTTCACTCACTGTAAAAATATCTCCAAACTCACTAAGAAACATCAGTTTAGCCCAAAAAAAAACTTGTAGCCACATAAAAATGGCCATCAACACTGGTCACTGTTAATTTGTTGTCCTATTCACTGCGACCGCATCCGAGGCGTATATTTACAGTGAGTCAAGTACGCGCGAAGCAAAATTACGAGACTGATGATGCGGTTAACCACGCTCACGCACACGCAGCGCTCAGGATTGGGAAAAACTACAAGCTTTAATTTTACGCGCATGTGGCAAGTAATTTTACGCGTACTCGGAGCAATTTTTTTTCTTTTCTGTCGGCGGAAATTGCGCTTAAAGAATCGAAAACGAAAAAACAAATAATGCGAGCGTGAATCCATTTCTGGAGTACAGCTAATGAAGTAAAGGTTACTCTTGTATGTGTGTTGTGTCGTTGTGTTATTTTTTATATTTAGAGTTTAAATGAAAGAATAAAAAAGAACAGGAGATTTTTTATTTTTATTTTTCTCTCGTTTATTCGATCATTAATTAAAGAAAGTTCTAACGTTGCGAATTTTAAAAAAATACAATGTATAAAGCACATAACTAAAACGACTAGAAAGAAAAAGATATTTCTTGCGTTAAGTAACTAAATAATTAAAAAGCTCTTTTAAATTAAGTAAGACTAATTGGTTGTTTATAAATACAAAAATATAATAGTAACTTTAAAAGATGATTTTAATTAATTTTAATTAAACAAGTTCGTCAAATTAAGTAAAAACGAAGCCACATTATATTCTAAAGGAAAAAAGCTTTTTATTAATAATATTCTTAAAAACTTTAATTTTAAAAATTTTCATGTATTCTAAATCCTTCATTTAAAAAATATAGTTTTCAAAATGGTGAATGTTTACAGCATATATGTGCTGTGGGCTTATGGAAGCATGTGTAGATAGATAATAGAACAATTTATATTACTGTCGAGACTAGCAAATAATACAGCTGATGTCATAGTGATAAAACTTAAAACTAAAATTGTTCAGTCATAAAGCTTAAAACTAAACTCTAAATTTACTATAAATGTTTACGAAATTTGAGTAATGCTACTACGAGTCAAATCATAATAAAATCGCATATTACAGCTAAAGGCTTTAGATTTGTCTGTGTGAAATATGATTTAATTAATAAATTTTTTAAAAAAGCATTTTATTAAATAATTAGCAGCGATTATTTGATTTTAAACTTAACGCCATTTCTTTTTCCAGTGCACTATAAAGTGAATTGAAGTAAAGTAGTTTCACAATTTTGAACAAAAGTCGCACTGAAAAAACTCAACAAACAAAAGGCGCAACTCATTAATATCTGGTGCCCATTTAAAATAAAAAAATAAAAATTTTTCCTGTTGAATTGTACCAAGGTAGTAGCGAGAGAAGAAAGAAAGAGCGAGAGAATCAGCTTAAAAGATAAATTAAAAAGCTCTGAGTGATTGAACTTAAAAGAAAAGCTACGGCTCTGGCAATATAAAAAAATTGTCGCGTTCACGAGTCTGGAAATGCCTGAGCGTCATTCGTCGAAACTAATTACCATAACTGACTTTAATTCATCGCTGTAGCTGTGACGCTCAGGGAAAAAAGAGCACGCCGAAAAAAATCACGGAGAACGAGAGCGACAGTGCTATATTCTAATTTCCCGCGTCGGCCGAGCTGTCACCTCTGCGTCGAAAAATTGCTCGTGCACAAATTGTCAGGTGCGATGCGAGCGCAAAAATTGCTGAGGAAAATTCTTGATGTTAGTTTCTTTTGCACGTAATTCTTTCTTCATTTTTCCGTCTTTCAGGCATACGTCTGTAACTATAATGGGTTCGATTATTTTTTGACGAATTTTGGGGAAAATATGCGGTGCTAATATGCTGATAGACCAAGTACAATTCGTACAGTAGCACAGGTACATTACCACAATTAAATAATAATAAATGCCTATTTTCATCAATTTCGCGCAACGTAGAAATTTATCATTAGTAATGCTACGGTATCATCAATATTTAAAATAGCATAAGATTGCTGCAGTTTAAAGTCATTGTATACATAATCTAATTAAGATAGATTAGTAAATTAAGTAGGATTATTTATTAATTTTTTTGATGCTCTAAAAATATAAAAATTCGAAATTGTTAGTAATCCTCACGCAGCGAGAAAAAAACAAAAATCCATTTTCAGAGGTTAGTGTATTTTATACATACATACAAATTTTAAATCATTTTTTTTTAATATAAGAATTCTTATTCAAAATATTTACAAAACTGGATCTTAAAATTTTACATTTATCTTAATTTGACTGTTAATATAGGTAAATTTGTAGACTTTGTGATTCAACTATTACAAAGATTAGTTAAATATTTGAAGTTAGATATTGAATTTTTATTCAAACCTTATACAGATAGAACAAACAAATGCAAGTGCCAATCATTTGAAAAAAAAAAAAAAAAAATTGCAACGAAAAATCTTTGAGCATCCTGGCCGGTGTACCAGAACGAATTTATATCTCGCACCAGTTCGAACTGAACGCGTACTGCAAAACAAGGCGCGAAGGATAACGATAACATCTACCCACCCACACATCAGATTCTCGAGGCCGAAGAAAACGAGAAACGTCGGTACACCCATGAAACAGAAAGAAAGAAAGAAAGAATGAAAGCGAGAGAGAGAGAGAGAGAGAGAGAGAGAGAGAGAGAGAGAGAGAGAGAGGGGGGGGGAGAGAGAGAGAGAATAGTACGAGACGAACATTCACAAGCAGCATGCATATTGGTCCTGCATACAAAGAGGATTCTAATATGATCCTGCTCGCACTATGCCGCAGAACGCTCGTGAGAGGACAAGGGTGCAACGGGGCTGACCTTTGTGCACATAGGGGGATGAGAGCAGGTGTCAGCCGCAGAAACGTACGTACTTATTTTCACCGCGCGCGCGCGCGCTCGAGAGTGCATGTATACACGGACGTCCGCGATAAATCGCGATGCGCGCGGCATTTTTGCCCCCTGAATAATGCAGACTCCACTCTCGCTTCGCCCGTCTTTTTTTACATGTTCTGTTTTCTTGCGAGAAGACGCGGCCGGAATACCTTGTTCCGGGAAACGGGCAACTTCGTTGATCCCTGATTTAATTACGAGGAGAAGATTCGTTAATGGGAGGAGGTGGATTGCGCGTGGCACCGTGGAGAAAGAAGGATGATGGTAGGTTATTGAAAAGCTGCGACGAAGAGGAGCAATAACGAGCAATGTTTGCCGACGATGCCTGAGTATGTATAATGAATGTCGGGCATCAAGCTGCGGATGTGTTAGGAAGCGTTTACTAGTTAAAAATACAATTTTCTCATTTTTTCATTGTTTTTACTATGCTTTTTCGTTTCACATTAAGAAACCAAGAGGTAAAAAGAATTGTAAATAATGAAGGCAATTAAAATTATAATTTGTTTAAATTAAAATCATTTATACAAAAATAGTTTAATCATATTTATATACGCTGGAAATTTGCATTTTTACAGTTTTTTACAATTAGTGATAGTCAAATTTTATTTATTATTACAAAAAATCAGCAACCTGATTTTTTTAGGGACATAAAATATTGAATACTAATTAATTCGAAATTAAAAAAATTTATTTCCTCTTTGACACTCTAACTAACTATTTCTTTCACATTACTTTCATATATTTTTTTAACAGCATCATTAAAAATTTTCAACGAAATCCTTGGATCCGTCATAACTTTGATAAGAAGTGAAACGTCTATCTCGCGAGGCTCTTATGATTCCTCCAAGATCTCGCTATTTCGCTAAATAAGCCAGTTCGTTCTGCCTTTTTTTATCTTACATGAAATGCTTTTTTATGGTGATTTAACATTTCATAGTTCAAACTGTAATTCTCATTCATCTATTTATTTATTTCATCATTTAGTTGTTTCACATTTCTTGACTATTAACTAAGTAATAAAATGAAGAGACACTTTTAATTTTGTATTGCGTTAAGAAGGCGTTTTAATAATATAAATATTATTTTAAACAATCATAACCATTAAAATGCCCTGTTAGGGTCATCAGGTGGCTAATGTAGATTAATACAATGATAATTGATATAATAAAACCAGTTTTAATAGTCATATACATATATTTAAAAAAGCCGATCTGTAATACTTCATTCAAGGAAGTGGAATATGTACATGTCTAAGTGATGATATATGTGTCAAGTGTTGCACTAAATTGTAGAATCATCCTAGAAAATGAGACTGTATCTAAGAATTCTGTTTTAAAAATAGTTTATTTTTGTGTGCTCAACGATTTTATTAATTTAAACTTTCCAGTGACTGTTCATTTATTTGAGAATTTGAAAACAAAATTAATGAAGGCACAATTTTCGTTGAATACATTTCCGACTTAAAATTTTGCAATATGGAAAGTACACATTTTAGTAAAGGAAAGAGTCGACTTGACACCAAAATAAAATATTAAAAAAAATAACACATTTTCAACTATAGGTACAATAACTAAAAGATCTCATTAAAATTACAACCTCTGCCCAATGCCTTCGGCATCTTATCTTACCACCTACCTTTTCAGTCCCCGCGATATTTTTTCGTCTATGCCAAAAAAGGGTCATTCTTTCGGAACAAACGCACGGAAAAGCCGAGGTGAAATCCCGCTGACGGCAATCGCGATACCGCGCGAGATTTTCAAAGCTGCTTGAGAAAGAGAATATCGAGTATGCGCAACACGGTCGCGTACTAGCCCCTATAGGGGAAAAGGCTTTTGAATGCTCCTAAGCGCTTTGAGGCATCTCTCGAAGAGGGAGAGAGCGTGAGTAAGGGTGAGAAGCCGAAAACTAAGAAAGTGAGCATCTCGGTGTGTGTGGGGATGTGTGTATGGGTGTCTGTATATGCCAGTTGGGTAAAGGGTCAGAGACCATAAGCTCGAGGTGATCGATAGTGGGGTGTATTGATGGGCGAAGTGGGTGAGCAAGTGCTTGAACTGATTTTGTACGGCGACACGCGTTTTTTGGTCGCTGTTGCTTTTTCTTTTAGCGAGAAGATTTTGGTTGGCAGTGAGTTTATTGATAGCGTGAGCGATGGTGCAAGATTTATTTTTTTCTTTTTGTAAAAAGAACTTAAGTTGGTTGTTAAAGCTACATTTTTTATTGCTCGACTTTCATTAGATAATTTTGTCATATCGATTAGCAGTTCAGATTTAAAAGTTGCATTATTCATATCTAAAGATCATAATTATAATCTTAAATGAATCTAATCTAAGCACAGGTTTCTACTAGTTTAATTAAATATTAAAAAAGAAATATTTTATCTATAAAATTTTCAAATAATACTTTGACTGTTAGCGATACTACTACCTATTTTATGTTAGCATTATTATTACTATTACTTTTCCGTACAAAAGAACCATGATGACATATGGCCGAGAACTCGACCTTCTGAACAGGATGTTGCAGGTTCAAATTCCCACTTAGGAACCTCTGATATTTTTCATGAAAAAAAAAAGTTTTTGTGCCTATAAATGAATTTGGTAGTTCCCTGGTAGAAGCTTAACGGTAATCTAGCTAATTTACCGTTAATTTTACAAAATAACGGTAAATTAGCTAGATTACCGTTAAGTTTCTACCAGGGTTCGGATTTAGTCTACAACTGTAGGGCCAGTTGAGATTCGTATGAATTCCATCACATAAGTTTATGAGAAATACTCTTATCTCATACATAGGGATACATAATACCCAGGCAATAATAAACTCACATCCGCACACTCACACATCGAAAGTTCTACGAGTCAATAATGCAAAACCGCACTCTGCTTATAGACGTCTCTCGGCATTAAAAGGCCATGTTTTAGATCTCCGAAGGTCCGTGGAGAACTCACTTTCTTCTTTCTTCTTAAAAAACCACTGAGTCTCGTAAACACTGAGATGATGTCAAAAACGGATATAAACAAAAAGTCGAACTATTGTAACTTTGTTTTTGTAAATTATTATTGATCACATTGTTCTTAATGTTTGCTCCAATAAGTCGATTTTTTTATCTACAAATCATTGCTGGTACTTTTCACTTTAGGGCAATAAAACTAATAATGGATACGATTATCATAAGTAGCCCTTTAGGCTGAAGTGTAAATCTCTACGCCCAGGCTTTAAACATCGTTCTATAAAGGACAACATATAAATTGTCAAATATTTTATAGCACTGCCTGACATTAATCCACTGTCGCACCAATTCGTGCCATAAGTAGTCCATGTGCAATAGCACCCGAGCGTAGCAAGAAATAAGCACAGTGTAGTAATGGACTACTTATAGCACGGATTGGCGAAACATAAGTGTGGATTCATGCTACGCAATCCTGCAAAATATAAGGTTTATTTTAAATCTTGTAAGAGATTTATTTTGCTAAACGTTGATATTTAATCTGAGATAAATCTAAATTACAAAATTTATATAAAAGTTTAGATATTGGTTATTTTTCAAAAAATTTTAAATTATTTAAGTTGTGAACTAAAAATTTTTTTTGTTTATTTACCTTTTAATTTCCAATCTTTTTCCAACTACTTTTAAAATGTAGCATACTTCTTATCCTAGTTCCTCTTTACCTAATTCCTTTTATTATATTGACTTTTTATTCGAATATTTTAAAAATTCTTCTCAAATCGATATAGTAGAAGCTATATATACACATATGTATCGTAGACTTTTTAATTATCGTAGAATTTTATTTTCTTGAGCTTAAAAAAATAATAATAAAAAACGTTTTAATAGTAATTTAGAGGTCGACTTTCAAAAAGTTAAAAGCCCTAGAGAATTGTCCGTATACATAAGTCGATTTTCGACGAGAAAAATATCAAAGTAAAAAGCTTTCCCGGAAAAAGACTTTTCCAAAATTTACTCTCATCCTCAACTACAGAAAAAGCACTATACCAAATTTCCCGAGTACCGTAAAGCTGTACTTTTGTCAAAAAGTCGAAAAAACATTTTCCGCCGAAACTTCCGGTCTTAAAAACCGCCTTAATCTCAGCCATCAGCTGGAGCAATCCATTTCGCTTTGTCTCCGCGATCGTCTCAGTCAAGTTTTAACAGCGCCACGGCGCATACTCTCGCGTTAACAGCGGCGCAATTTCATCCGGGCATTATACGCGCCTTTCTTTTGTGCGCGCGCGCGCGCGAGTGAGCGTTTGCACTTAGTAGCTCGTGTCTGAGCGCATGCCACATCGGGATTTCGGGACACGAATGGCTAATGAGCCGGTAAATCCGAGGGTACACCATTGCCAAGGCTTTGTTTTACTCTCTCATTGCTTTTAGTCTTCTAAAAAATGTGGTGCAGACACGTGCGTGGACTTGAAAAACTTATTGTTTGTATATAGGTTTAGGAAAAAGTTGGTAGAGGTGTAAAAACTGCTGTTTACTGTATTTAGTGTGTGAATTTATATTTGGGTACAGTAAAAGTGTTCGTATTACCAATGTAGAGATAAACAACTGAATTAGAATACCCCATGTGGAAATACTTGAGGATTTTGATAGAAAGCAGGGATTTCCCGTCGGAATCTGGTCCGATTTTTCCCACTCTTAAACACAATGTCTTATGTAAAACTCGGGGATTTGGACAAGGATGTGGGATTTCCCGATAGGTACCCTGGGACGGGACCTTAGTGATTTCTGTACTGGACATTTCATATATTACACAAATAAATTTATATAATTTTAATCTTATTCTTGATAAAAATAGTTTTAGTTTCTTTTTATTTCTGCATTGTCTAATCAATGTGATGATGATACTAGATCCATTAGGATTCGAAGAAAAATATTTCGTTCATAGCGTAAAAGCGCACTCGTGAATTTTCCCGATGTTATACAAGCGGAAGTGGGTCATTTTTCGCGAGACGCTCGAAAATCGGTGTAGCGGAATAGCTTACCGTTTGAAACTTAGAATCAGGGAAATGGAAATTTTGCGAATAGTCGTATTCCTGTCCAAATGCCTGAAATACGTAAAATTGGAAGTTCGGTAAAAGTCAGGAGCCGGCGATAGCTGAAATACGTGTGTATTTAAAAACGTAGATGGCACCATTTGATACTTGTGCGTGGAAATCTTGAAGTATTAAATTATAATATTTGAGTGTTAATACAATTTTTTAATTAACTCAGTATTTGTAGTATTAGTTATTATAACGCAGTATTTGCATTATTCAAAAAATTAATGAAGTCATAAAAACAAAAATGGAAAAGTTAATTTATATGTGGTAAAGTTAATTTAAGAAAGAGAAACAAAATTATACATTGTTTCTACCATAGCAGTACGTTAACATTTTCATATAAAATTTAGATAAATGACTCATCTGCTTCGGTCAACCAATGCTGTATAATTGAAGAAACCAGGTTTATGATTTAATTTTTTCTAATTGTTCTAAAAATACTTACATGTCAAATAAATTACCTTCATTAAGTCAGCAAAAATACGAAAAACTTAAACGAAAACACTAATCCCTAACAAACCCAGTAAATCGGCAAATTTCTTAACCAATCAACTGCAAATCTAAAACACAAGCTCAGCGTCAGCCGCGGCTGTTTCAGCTCCGAACAAAGCCAAATGGATTGCATAAGGATTGAGATTACCATGTTCCCTTCCAGCTTGGATGTACATCCTTGCCTCGCGCGCTTCCTATCCTCTCCCACCTCTACACTCGCTTTCTCAGCTACATCCCTCAAGACAGCCGGTGGCTGCGGCAACAACAACACAACAGGTGAATAGTAACGAGCTCGACGAGCCGCGATGAAACTCGCGTCGCGCAATTGTATGCTTAATGAATTACACGGGCCGGGAGGGGCTCGGCTTCTGTCCGCCCTCGCTTAACCTCGCTTTTTACAGGTCGCGTTATAACATGCCGCGAGAGATTGTAATAGGATAGTGCATTCGTTGCCATTAAGGATTATTGCGTCGTAGCGGATTAAGTGTTTGTTTAAGGTGTGCAACTGCGCTTGGTGCGGAGAAGAATCACGGGGAGAGTCGTATTCGCGGATTTTATTTTGTTTGTGTCTTTGCGTTCTTTATTTCTCGATCTTTAATCTGCGGTCTATTTGCTTGCTTTATTTTCTCGATGGGCGGTATCGGTTTTCTACGTTTTTCTGCGCTGTTTATTCGCCGGGAGATTATTTAGGTTGTGTTTCGTA
>JAPYZB010000492.1:0-20717 GCA_030522745.1 Eupelmus kiefferi | reverse complement strand
TTAATTTTTCATAAGTGGCACGGCTGGGTAATGTAAACATTGAGACGGAGTGTTTTTAGATAAGGTTTGAAACAATGCTTTATTGATGCTCTTTTTTTTAATGCTGCTTTGTTTATTGTTTTTTGATAAGGTAATATCGCTGATCGATGTCTTATGTCAGTGATGAATTTTGATCAGTTTTAGATTGATTGGAAATTAGATTACTGTAATTAATTATCTAGTGCAGATGTACTTACACACTTCAGTTTGAATCAACAAAATTTTAAAATGCAATGAAGACTGCAGCATAAGGAGAAAACCTCACAAATCAATCTATGAAAACCCATCGGCCCGCCGATACAACAATTCCACCCTCCGCCAGCTTTTCCAATTCGAGAAAACGCATTAAGCTCCTCATTACGAGCCGCCAACACACCCACACAGCAAACTCCATATACCTCTACAATGCAGCATCCACACAAAACTCCACATATATGTCACAGTCTCCTCTATACCTACACACACACTCGCATCTGCAGAACTCGTGAATTTTATTAGCCATCGAATCGCGACGCTCCATTTACCCCAGGGATTTGGGGGGTGCAGCAGAAGGGGGGTAGAACTAGAAAGAGAGAGAGTCGCGCGTTAGCAAAGAAAGAAAGAGACAGATGTGCATAGATTCGCGGCGCGTGCCGTTTCCGTGCGCGCGCGCGCGTGTCGAATCCCTCTACATTCGACAGGGGGGTGCATTATACAGTGCCATACAGAGGTGATAGCCTCGTTCCTCGGGCTGTACACAAGGAGAAGAATTAAGAGCGGAGAATCGCTTTTCCGAGGCGATAAACGCACCTCCGGGGGGACTGGACGGGGGTGACCTCTCGAGGCTATTTACGTCGGTGCTGGACTGGACCTTTGGATGGAAGGCTAAGAATTTTATAGTGGACGCGGGGGTAGCTGCTGCGGCTGGGTGGTTTATTTGCTGTTAGAGAGATGGGGAATTTGTTCTGGATTGCAGGATGGATTTACGGTCAATTTTAGCTTTCTTAAAATTGCTCTGTTGGGAGAGTGGCTAAATAGTGTTTTAAATGGTGCTGAATCGTGGCTGGGGGATAAGTTTATCTTTTGAAAGATGATTATATATAGAAATCGAAGAATATTTTTCAGTGGATAATTATAGGAAAAATTTGTACAAGCAATTATAGTTATGCATAGCACGTTTTGTCAAAAAGCGTAAAAGTGCTATTAATTAAATTTTATTCATAATTTATGCATACTATTATTGCATATTAACAATATACATAGTTATGCGTTAATAATTGAAAGCACTTTATACTGTAAATGGAAATCCTACGTGCTCGTCAATGATATTCAAATTAAGAGAACAATGAAATTATCAAATGATCAAAGGAAAATTGCGAATCAGTATCGCAATGTCATTCCGACGGCTCTTGATTGTAATGTCATCATAATGTTATTTCAAAGACTTTCCTACTATGTCAGTATTTTTAAATATTTGTAATTAATATTCATTCTGTGATACTTAACCAGTATAAATTTGTGCATTCATGAAATATAAAGTTTCTTTAATACACGCGATGAAAAAAACTCGAATTATAAAACCCAAATTACGTATACAGATATCCATACAAAAATCTCCATTAAATTTTATCAATTTTTTATTAGGATACTTACTAAAGGATACGAAAATTATTCCAGCCGCCCGTAAATTCATATGATCCGAAAATCGAACCGCATCATCTTACCAAACTTTTTCCTATCCACATCGACAGCCGCATTACGTAATCTCAACGTCCACCCAGCTCCACCAAATCAAAACCATCCCGCTCCCCCGAGCCGAAAAAAGAAAAAAAACGTAACGGAACCTCCGCGAACGAAAACAAAGCTCGCTGGAATCTCTCCGGCACATATAACAAATGCACCTACACAGCGAGCCGGCTAACAAAATCCGCTCGACCCCCGGTAACCTTATGTCACGCTCTCTCCGTTCCTCTTTCAGCCCCTCGTATATATAAATGCATTGTTGTTGTCATACTGGCGCGCTCCCCTGCCTAATGCGCACGTACGCAAAAGCGACAACTTTCGCTCCCTCGCCAGCGTCCTGTATATATTTTGCAGAAACAGCAGCGCGCGAGATCTACTTTTGGCATCCTTCTGGAAAATCGTATGCACCCTAGGCTAATGTAAGTGGCTGCGTCTGCCTTCTTAATTCTGAACACTCGCAAATCTGTTAGTATGTGCGCTGCTCGCTCGAGCGAATTGTTTTATATGGGTGCGGCTGACCGGTCGCAATTAAAGTAGTTATGTAGAGGTCGGAGGTCAGAGATTTCATTTTGCGGGTGGATTTATGAATATGCAGATGGAGACTGGACAGGCGCGGTTGGCTGTAAATGATTTTTGAGCTAAGAGTGTGACTTTTATATGCACGCCGCGTGTTTGCCGATCTGTTTTGTAGAGGCGAGAGTTTGGTCATTCGGAAGAATCGTCTTAGGTGTTAATTTGATGGTTTTATGTTACGCTGGACGTCGTTAGTCGGCTGGCTTATTGGGTTTAATAAGATCATTTTTTTATTAAATTATGATTGCCCGGTGCCAAACAAAATTTAGTATTCACTATCAACTTGATAGGGTTTTATTCTTTCACGGATTCTAATACTTGCGTCTCTTATTAAATTCTGTTTTCCTGCAAATAAAACTTAATAATTTATTCATGTTCAGCTGTAACTAAATGAATAATAAATTATTTTTAACAACTGTTTTCCTCTGTATCGTGAGAACTGAAAATGCTGGGCAGGTGAGCCCAGATCACGCAATAATATATTATTTATGTAAGCGGATTTTTCGCATTCAGGGGGAATAAACGACGATAACTGTACCGTTATGGTCTACCTGCACACCCTATAATTCAACAGCCTTTGGAGAATTCATAAAAAGTGTAATTACGCTCGTATGTTATTGAGTCGTTCACTGCGCTGCTTTTGTCAGGTTTACTGTAAATTGCAGATTTTGTCACGAAAATACGTTAATCATATTTTATGCAATAAATATTCAAAATTATATATAAGATTCATAACCTCTACACCTAAAATTCAAAAAAATTAAACTATAAAATTATCCATATAATAAATTGTCAAAACGATTAAAATAGTTAACAATAATATGCATCCATCACAGAATATTTGATATTCAAGCCCAGCTGAACTAAAATCGCGCCTCACCAACCGTCCGTTAAAACATCGCGATAAGCGTTCGATGAGCTCCATTCCGACACCCCCAACGAGCAGCCCCATAAATCAACCCCCGCGCAGGGTGGTTCGCCAATCGGACCGTTACGCAGCCGAAAGTCCGTTACGCGCATCCCCGGCACCAATCAGCCGTGCACATCGGCGCGTGCAGCCTACACGAAAAGAAATTACATAACGCGCGCGCAGACATAAAGGGCGCGAGTATTGCATATCAGCGCTGCAAGCGCGATTTACTCAACCGCTGAACAAAGCAAGCTGCGCGCAGATACACGTATAGGTAAAACGGTAGCGCTCGCGGTGCGTGAAGCGTGTTTAATTAACCAACCGTCAAAACACGCATCACGCGCTCTCTCTCTCTCTATCTGCCCACGCGCGCGTCCGCGAGTGCGGCTCCGTGCACACAGACACGTACATATATGTATATATAAATTCGAATCTCGGCTGCTGCGGCGTTCTCCAGCTTGCTCCCCTTTATTCTCTCGCCGCGCTCCAATAGGCGCCGGCGCGCCGGGGTGGGGGCAGGACTCGCGCGAATGATAGCCCTCGGGGCGTGGCTTAGGAGCTGGCGTGGTGGGGGTAGGGGCACGCGACGCTGCCGCGGTGGTGGGGGAAGCGCCAGCACGCGTCCTCGAGACTCGCGGCGTCCCGGGCAGTGGTTAGTCTGCGACGAGCCGAGCGCGCGTGCGCTCGCGCTCTGGTATCTCTCTCTTGACTCAGAGGGAGAGCTGTGGCCCCTAGGGGAAAGAGCGTCAGATATCATCATGGGGCTCTCGAGGGGTCACGAGTCCACGGAGACTGGCGGCGACCTTCGCCGGTCTAAGTTTCCATCAGGACCGGCGATAACGAGGTTGCCAGCTTGTTCAAGGTCCTGGTTACTGCGCGCTAATCTACCGGCCGGATGACAATGGCTTAGCTGGGAGGACCGTGTATGGCTGAGACATGCCGGTCCCAAGGCACTTGGATTGGATTTGATTCTGGAAAAATCTGGAGAGGCTGGGGAAGTCCGCCCACGAGGACTGCTGGGAGGATGCGCGCGCGCAGAGAGAGGAGTGAGTACCTTTGGTGGCCTTGAACGAGATAGGGTGGAGACGAGGGGGGAGACTAAGGCTTGTACATATAGAGCACGGATTGTATAGCACACTGTACATAGCAGAGCCATATTCTATTGGAGTACTGATGAACAGAGTACAATTTTCATTTCGACTTTATGTAAATCTTCGCTCTCGGCGATCGTCGACCTGTGACAACGATTTTCGAAAAGCGAGTCTGCGGGTGTGGGAGAGTATCTAGTCATGGATCACACAGCTGAAGCAGCCAAAAATATCGTGCAGAAGCGGAGTCCGTTAACTGGAATGGAGCAGCAAGGATCATTTGGAGCATCTCAAAAGTACGTTTTTTTCACAAAGCACACTGACAGTAAAAATTGGATTAGTTCAGGTGAGTGGACCTGGGAATTCACTCATGATAAGAATTAACCGATTGTACCGATTGGAAACAAAAATTTAGAATTGACATTATCGGCAATCTTTACACACTTGAATATCTGGAAAACATCGTTTATTAGCATGTCAAAATTCAGTTATCATTTCGAAAATCAAGATTATCAGCTAATTTATTTTATCCTGGAACACATCACTATATCAGCATCAATCATTGACACTATCTTCAAGACATTTCCATATAATAATACGTCAATGTTTCTTTTTTTCGCAAACAAAGGAGATAACCGATTGGGTAATTTTACATTTACACATTGAAGGACCTGCAGTTCATCGACACGTCAACCTGTCAATATCAAGGAGAGAAGACATCCATCATCAACATCGTCGGCGCCGATGGCAGAGTACATATATCCACTTCGTCCATGCTGTAACAACACAGGTGAAACCCCGGATAACGCTACATATTTACTTTTTAAGTCTTTAAACAAAATCTAGTCACGTTTTCATGTAATTATATATACTATTAATTTTGGCGGTTCGCTCGATTTTCGAAAATTAACCCACGAGACTGACTAATTACCGAGTGTCGATTGTAAGCGCAAGTCAACGAATTTAGACTAAGGATTTTTTAGTGAGATTAGCAGATAAGTTCGGGATAAATTAGTACGTAGAATTAATCTATGAGTATGCATAAGTAAACAAATGATTCTAGTCATTTATTAACATCAAAGAAAGAATCTAGTCATTGCGTTATTATAATTAAGTTACAATTAATTTCTAGTCATTGCAAAATTTTCAACGCGTATACCAAATTACGAATCTCTAGTCAAGGGAGAAAACGAAAAAATCTAGTCTTCTTCTAGTCAGACCACCGAAATTCAAAATTCGTCAATGGTATCATTTATAATTTTAGTCATGTATTTTGGGACACAATCAAAAAGCTCAGTTTAGGTAAGTTTCGAAAGGGCCATTCTTTAGATCTATAAGTGCTTAATTTAAAATAGTTATAATTTATTTGAATTAACTTTAATTAAATTTGATTGTAGAACCTGAAGTATTATATTAATAGTCATTGCGTTCTATATTTGGCCATACCAAAACATTCCTAAGTACATAAAAAGTATTACAAAAGAAAAAAAAATAGCCTAGGCACACCAAATATCTATAAAGTTCTAGTCATAGCTTAAGTTTACAATTCTAAACAAAGAAGTCTAGTCATTACTTCATAGTGTTATCTAGTCAACAAAATTTTCGTCACCTCTGATGGATTCGAAGTTTTTGTCAAATTTATTTTAAAAATTAATCAATAATTTTAAAAAATCGTGCATTTTTAGTTGAATGCTCACGCAGGCCACCTCACATATGCAATTATTTTGATTTAAACAGTGTAAAATTATACCAAAAATATCTAAATTTTTATTTGGAATAGCTTTATTAAAAAAAAAAGAAAGAAATTATATGAGAGTCAAAATTTATTTATCTATGATTAAAACATATATATCCGTAGCATTAAATGTATAAATCAATTTTCTTTTGACATTTTAACTTTTGATTTTCGAATTATGCATACTAGCTGACACTGCCCGTGAATAAGCTGCCATACAGACCACGAACCAAATATAAAGTAGGATAAGTTTCTCAATGATCTCGCATGTACCGAGAAATTTCTCAGTATTATCAGATTTAAGATTTAATTCTAATATGCTGCATATGTAAGTCAGAACAAATTCCATCTAGTCACTTTTAGTTTTTAAGCATATCATTACCTTTAGTTAAAGAAGACTCGGGATACGTGCCAGTAATAACTAAAATCTATAATTATAATTTTTATTCGAAGTTCACCGAAATAAGATATATAGTATATTCTGAAAATTATTCAAAAATCAAAAAAAAAATATATTAAATTAATATTTCATCATTACGGGTATAAATTGCAATCCAAAGAATTTATATAATCAAATATTTTATCACTCCGGGTAAGAGTTGCAATACATAAAATTATAAAAATCAAAAACAATAAAAAAATATATTCGAAACAAAAACAAAACCAAA
The DNA here is from genome assembly GCA_030522745.1 of Eupelmus kiefferi. Lineage (NCBI taxonomy): Eukaryota > Metazoa > Arthropoda > Insecta > Hymenoptera > Eupelmidae > Eupelmus > Eupelmus kiefferi. Next base: position 13,982 of record JAPYZB010000492.1, on the reverse strand, counting down.
GAGAGAGAAAAAAAATTATTTCGGTGAATTTTGCGGTCATGCCAAATCGCACCAAGTGCCTATGTATGACGTCATATCACTATGTAATCTCTAGTCTACATTAACCTTACTCAATTTCTTTTACTTCTTATTCTCTAAATGCTCTCAAAGGCAGCTAAAAAAAGTCTTATTAACACAGCGAGAGAAAGCCCAAACTGATGTTTAGTTAGTAAGTTCTTGCCGCGCCTCGGCGCCGATCGCGAATCGTCCTCGATTTTCGAGATTTTTCGCGTTGCGCAGGCGGAAATCTCAACAAGCGCACTTCGACGACGTCTCGCGCCCGGTAGAACCGAGGCGCCGGTCATCGAATCATTTTATATCAATCACAGATCAGGCCAGCCGTCTTTCGAAATTTTAGTTTTTAATAAAATATATACGTAATATTTACGTAGGGTTTCCGAAGTATTAGGAGGCTGTGTTTAATTTCTTTTGACGAAGGATCGTATACCGATTGTATGTGTGTGTGCGGCGCGATGCGAGAATGTTCGAGCGAACCTGCCCCGATTTCAGTCTCGTTACCGATCACCTAAGCCAAAATTGAAATAAACCAAAAGTCAGACATTTGTAATTATACTTATTTTTAAGATTAGTTTTAAGGTATTATTCTAGTCAACTTAGTTTGTAATATTTATTTATTTAGTTGGATGACAATAAACCGGCTATAGTTTTTAAAGTAATGTAATTGCGAAATGAGATCAGAAGTATTGATCGTTTTGTGAAATTGGTACAAGCTAGTCGTAGGATTAAGGAGCAAGTACAGACACATTCTAAGCTAGTCGTAGGATTAAGGAGCAAGTACAGACACATTCTAAGCTAGTCATAGGATTAAGGCAGAGTAATATATGGAAATATATTATAAAAACGAGTGTCCTCTAGTCACAAGATCCATGGATAAAAACTCGAACAGCTTGTCCTTTTTTTTTTGTTTTGTGGAAAAAAATAATGAAAAATGATCAATGAAAAAAGAGTGTTTATTTTATTAATTTTTTTAAATTTATGAAAAGTATTATAATTTTTGGACAGCCTAGTACAGTAACCGATCTCAATCCATGGATATCCTAGTCTTTAAAAAATAACTATAATCATGTACTTAATAAGTGATCAGAGCCACTTTATTGCGTACTTTACGAGCACAATGAATGCAAAAACTCCATTTTGGTCGTAAAGTACGTTTAGTTTTTAAAACTTTTTTTACCATTAGATTTAATGTAGTAAAGTCAGAATTATTTTAAATATCATACTGAAACATTAAGATTTTATAACGTTTTTGTGTGGTGAATTATCAAATTAATTTATAATTATATAATCACATATATAATCATTTATTTATATATTTAAAATAAGTAATATTTATACCGATTTATTTATTTAATCTTGTGTGGATATGTAAAATTGTGTAAAAATGCAAGAAAATAATTTAAAAATAAAAAGTTTCCTCTATGAGAAAACAATAATATATGAGTAAAAATCCTTGCATCTTTACTCTTTTATTTGCCAAAAATATATTTATGTAATTTAATCAATTATACTTTGTGTATTTTGCGTGCGTGTGCGTTTTTATTGTGAATCTTATTTATTATGTGTGTGATAAAAAAAATTGTACACTAATTATTTAAGAAAAAAAAAATAAATAAAAATTTACAATTCCAGTACTTCAGCAACATTTTGTCAAAATATGTAAATTTTTTGAGCACAAATGTAATTCAAGAATGTGCAGAACCAAATTTTTATATCACCATCACGATGTAATACAAATAAAGTCAATAAATCAGTAATAGCCAGAATATCAAACGAGTCATACTTTTAATGCTCACATTACGACCCTCCATATACATTCCTGGTTCCGAGTCCCTTTTTTCTCCCCTTTTCTCTGTCGGGATTATTCATGAAAACATAATGCGATGCGAAGGGAATTTACAAATAGAATATTCTCAGTTATGGAGTAGGTATATGAAGTAATAGTCACATAATTTTATCTATTAATTTTATTCAAAGACAATTTGATCAAAAATATTGATAATAAACGAAATAAAAATTCTAAATATATATTTATGTAAATGATATTAAATAAAATAAAATGCATTTCTTTTGGATTACGTAGTAAATAAATTAAACAAAAAAATTATCATGTCGACAAAAACTCTGAGAGAAAAATTTATCAAATTTTTTCGTATATGAAAATCTCTAGTTAAAAAAACTAAAATTTGTAATAAAAATTGCAGATTTATTGTAATTTGAACAATACCCGTAAGTTTACTATTTATTTAATTTGTATATATATTGCTCCCCGTGTATAAAACATTTTTAAATTATTGCGAAATCTCAAAATAAATTATTCATTATTACAAATCTTTTCAAAATTTTCTTAAATTTTCTTATTTTTTTTTTGTTCGATGAAAAATTCGACTTTGCATTCATTTTTAATGCATGAAAAAGGTCCTTTTTATGCGCATGTTAAAAAAAAAAACAGTTAAAGTCAAAATATGTAAGAGTAGATTTCATTTAAACGTGTGCAAGTTATTAAACTTATATTCACGCGTAAAGTTGAAATTATAGATTTGCTACAAAAATTGTTAAATAATGCGACTCTGTTGATCGCCAAAAACGATCCAGTTTCTAAAGAAAAAATATGTCGACATTTAGGAATAAACAATTACTGCAAAAGTAACTAGTTTATCAGTAAAATTAAAAAAAAAGATTTAAAAGAATAGCGTAAAGTGTTTACAAAATACTCAAATTATAAAAAAATAAGAGCTTAAACAAAATTATGGATAAACTTTCAAAACGAACCATGAACGCCACCTAGTAAGTATATAAGGAACTTGTTATTCAATTTTGTTTCTGTCGATAAGGTAGGAAACTCAAAAAATATATTTTTAAATTTTGAATTTCGTGTGTAGTAAAGTACGCCAAAGTGTTTATTTTTAAAGTTATATTTGCCTATTCTAAAGTCTAGAATCTTATTCATTAGTACGTAAATAAGTTTATATTTTTAAAATTTTAAAAATATAATAAGCGGTCGAAAAGCCATCTAAAAATATATATTTCCTCAAGAAGATAAAGGAAAAAAAAACCTATAACAATGTGAAAATCTCTACAAATTCTCATTATTCTAAACTCTTCATGCCACTGATTTTCCCTAAGCCCTACATAAACGCAATCAAGTTATTCCAACTCGTACGGAAAATGTCACGGATCAAGTCACGCGCAATCTAAATTTTTACCAAGATAAGATAAAAATTAAACAAACTGAAAGCCACCGCTACCCGAACTACTCCGTTCAATACGTTCCTCAGCGTGAAAAATCAAGAAAACGAAAAAACAACAAACGTTGAGCTCACACTTTACTAAAGCGCATCGCTCGGAGGCGCATATGGAAAATCTCAGCTCGATATCGCGGCTCGTAGATACACATGCGCGTGTAATGAAAGCGCGATATATAAACGGCGCATCGCGCGCTCTGTCTAATCTATTTTCGCGTGTGTTTGCCTGCGGCGTTTCACGAAGAGGAGAAAAACCGCAGCTCTGCGCGCGCGGCAGCTGAGAGATTATTTTGCGCGCTTTGTGGCTCTGAACGTTGACTAGATAAGAATTGGTGGCTTTAGAAAAAAAACTGCTGGGGGTATGCTATAGTGTTTTACAGTAATGTAAAAGTGGGACTCTAAGATTGCTTGTTTATCGATCAAATAAAGCCGATAATGAAATTATTCACAGTGATATAGAGAATAAGGATTCTCTTATTTATAAATAAAAGTTTTTTAAATATAGTTTTTAAGACGCGTGAAAAAAAAATCGCTTTTTGCAATCCGGTGCGCGCGCGTGCGCCGTCTGGTATGGAGCGGATACTTTTTATTACCGCACGTAAGACTAAGTGTATATATACGTAGAATACGCGGAAAACCTATATTCTCATTCAAATGACTGTTATTGCAGAACAGTCGATACTCGGTACGAGGTCAATGTTAATTCAATATTGCGAATATTTATATAATTAAATAAAGTCTTTGGAATTATGGAAAGCGGTGGCACTAATTTTATTAATTGTTATGACACATTAGCTGTTTTTCGCGATGATAAGATTAAGTATATTTTAACATAATTTACGCTGCACTTCTGCAACTGAATTTTTCCTTTCACTCGCAGACAGACATAACAAAAGCAGTGACAATCAGACGCGTTCTTTAAAAAAGTGTTACAACAAAGTCACACACCTGATAAAACCAGTTTAATCCATACATATATAATAACGATATTAAAAATTTTCCCGATAAACAAACAACGATAGACTTCCATTACCAACAACAACATCGAATCAACATGTTATTGTTGAAAACAACAATAAAAACTACACGGCGCACACGCCGCCAGCTCGTGCACAAATTTTCGCGATGACAAACGCCTGCACCCGCGCTCGCATTCAATAAATTACTCGTAAAGCGGCACGCGCGCGCGCGCGTAAAATACAAAACTCTACCCACACCAAACTACAAACCCACATACATACATATATCTCAGCTCTCCCACACACACAGCTCTCAGTATATCCTTCCACACTCTCGCAAGCAAACCGCGCGTATAGGTTACGCTCGCGCGCGCGAAGCGTTCCCCTATATATACATGTATACCCAGAGCGCGAAAGAGAGAGAGAAAGCGAGTGTCCGTCTAATGTTATTATTGACGTTGAATGTTGAATGTTGCGCGACCCCCAGTGAGGCGAACGCTTGTGCTGCAGCAGCTGCAGCAGCACAACGAGAATATCCCGAGCTGGCCGTCTGAGTCGAAAAACACTTGGGTCGCAAAAAAAAGAGGAGAGTGGAGAGAGAGAAAAAAGAGGCGCGCTCGCGGCCGCAGAGCAGTGCGAGAGAGAAAGAGAGAGGGAAAGTTGCTGATCGTCGGGAATATTATACGCGCGCTATATACTTATGTACAAACATTCAGAGGCTCACGGACGTGCGCGCATACACACAGCCCCACAGCTCGTGCGCCACTCTCACACACAGAGCCAGAGAGCGCGAGTGCGTAGTAGATAGATAAATACACAGAGAGACGGGGAGAGAAAGAGAGCTGCGGTATATACGAGGAGAGAGGGAGACGGGACGAGTGACAAGGCCTGGCGGTGCGAAAGAGAAGGAGAACGCGGCTATATACTCGGGACTATACATGTATAGTGTGGAGGCCCTGCACACTAATCGTCTATCTTTCTCTCTCTTTTGCGCGAGAGTCCGTAGTTGCAAAAAATTTTCTAACCCCCCCGCCAGCTCGCCTGGCTTTTCGTGCGCGAGTCGCGATCCGCGGGCCTGAATCAGGACCGCCCGGGACTCAGTTCTCGCCGAGTGTGTGCCGAGGATCGCGCTGACTCGCTTGAGCCAGCGCAGTTGTCAAAAAACAAGAGCGACATAACCTCGCAGTCGCGCTTCGCAGGCCCTGAGAGCCTGACCTGCATCCGTTGTTTTTCGCCTTGTCAGTCGCTCCAGTTGCTGGAGGACCTTGGATCTCGAGCTGGACTGGGATGTTTCATTACTTTGGTGAAGTTTGTGCAAGTTGAGTGGAGATGTGCGTGCCAAGGGTGCTCGAGTGCTGCTGAGGCTGGGGGGCCTGCGACAGCTTGTTTTGAACGAGGACTGGACTCTGGCTAGAGAGATGGACTGAGTTGTACCAGCTGAGACTTTATTATTGTTGAATTATGGATTACAACATTTGATGTAGATACGAGAGCACAAGACTTTTACCTAGATTTTCAAGGATAAACAGAGGGAGACGATAGCGTAACTATGAAAATCTTTTCACAAAGCGCTTATGTGGGTGTATATGCAAGCATTTTTACCAGCAAACACTTTGGCACTCATATAAACTCTTAATTAAGCTCTGTGTGCAAAAGATTTTTAACGTTGCAAATCCATAGTGTTTATATTTTTATTGCAGAGATGTAACGTACTGTCAACATGGATGTAATAGAATATAACCTCTATTTTTAATAGCTTGATATTGGAGCGACCAATGTTCACAAAAGCTTTCACAACATTATGAAGATAAAGATTATTTGCTTCTGCCTTCAATCAAGTCTGACCTAGTATAAAGGAGGTTTACAGAGTTTGAGTATGCAGTTTTTGCAAAGGGTAACAGAAGTATTTATCAATGAAGATCCTCAATTCAAAGCAGCCAAGCATGGACAATAAATTAAAATTTTCCGATCGCTTTAACGTTATACTAAATTCAGACACACAAAAAGGTATAGATCCGTATGTTTTTAACGATACAGAGCAGCCATTTGTTGTGTCAACAGGTGGCAAAAACATCAAATTAATAGCTCCAAAAAATTCAAAAACGCCCAGCACCAATAGAAACAAATCGAAAGGAAAATGTTTAAAGACAAAAATAAAAGCGGAACCCGTGCAAGGCATTGGATTCAAAATAGAGGTAGGCTCAGATGTTGACTATAATGCAACTAGGAATCCTCATCAGTCTCTTACTTACACATTGCAGCAAAAGCAAAGGTATCTTAAAAACTTGCAACGATTAAAAGCGAAACATCAAAATCGGGACCATACTTTGCAATATTATCCTCGAGCTGGTGATGAGATATCAGACAGCGAAACGAGTGGAGATGAGTTGCAAACCTATCAACGACACTGGTACTCAGGTGAAATAGATCCAACGTCAGCCAGATCGAGTCGCCTGGCCCAGCTTCATTCTCAGCTCCAGAGGCAACTGCATCAACTTCAATGCGAGGATGAAGAGATGAAGAATGGACTGAAAAAGAAGACTCGGTGTCTTCTGGCGGCCGCCGTCCAAGATCCAAGCGCCACAGCTCGAATACTGAGCGACTCCAATGTCAACAACAAAATCACAGATGGTCCTTTGATAGTCGGTGGACCCTGTGGTGCGGACGGCTGCCAGCAGACATCCTTGCCCTGCACCCGGCACTGCTCGCGTCACATAATGATGAACAGCGACCAGCTGCTGTTCGAGCACTGCACGGCCAAGTTCAGCGACAACACTCAATGCTGCATACCGGTGTTCGACGTCGCGCACGAGCTGCCCCTCTGTCCGGAGCACGCAAGGAAGCGCGACAACTACCACCGCAGGGCCCAGGAGTCCAAGCCAAAGAAGGCGCGCAGCAAGAAGCCGGCCTCGCCGACCGCCGCCGCAGCTACTGCGAATGCCACAGCCGCGGCAACGACGACGTCTAAACCCAGCAAACCAAAATCCAGACCCAAGAAGCGCAAGAGGCCACCGTCGACCAGCAAAACCGTCACGGAGATCAAACCGACACCGCCGCCGCCACCGCCCCCGGTGACCATTGCTCCTCTGCCCATTCCCGTCACCGTGCCGACGACGCTGATGCAGGAGGAGAACCACCACTTTGCCAACCCAATTATAAGCAATAACGAAATCCACACAAAGACGCTGAACAACTTGAACGCTTTGCCACAGAGTATTCCTAACGTGGTGAATAATCTGAACAACCTGGGCTTGGATATTGGATCATTAGGACTGGGTAGCGGGCTGAAAGTGGAATTGGATGATCACGAGGTCTTCGCCTCGTTAGATCACGCGACGGAGCATGATTTCGAGAACGTCCTTAACAATTTGCCTGCTGACGCTTTCAATGATTTGTTCATCGGTAATTGCGCGATTTCCTTTGCTAAGGTTCTGACTTTGAGGGTAGTGAGATTCTGTAGAATTTACAAAAAGCAAAGTTATGTCGATTTCTGGATGAGATTTAAATGTATTGTAATGTAAAATGTTCCTTTGAGATAATATTTTCGTTTTTCTTTTTGAGAAAACAAAGAAACTGATAAATTTAGTAGCAACTGAAAAAGTAAAAGTAAATTATTATTAAAATTTGTATTTAAACGTAAAAAGTATTGTATAAATATTTTATAAGAAGTTAATAATATCTAATTATTAATCAGTATCACATGTTTACTTGGAGTAAAAAATCACAAACTTATATAACAGTAGATATTTTTATATTTTCACAAGTCATCTTGTAAGAGATAAAACTTATAAAAGAATCTGAAGATTTTTATTCTTAAATTATTTAAGTATTGACTTTAAAAATAAATAGAATCTAGAACAACTTTTATTCAATTGCAGAATAGTAAATCTCATCTAGAAAAAAAATGGATTAAAGTTTAAAGAATAATTTAATTGCTCATATGAAATTGTTTAAATTTCTAGATATTAGAGTACTTAGAGACTGAGGGGTGCGATGTTATTTTGAAAACTTTCAATATTTAAAATGCAGATCCTACAAATTTTATTATATTCCAAACATTCAAATTTTAACAGAAGTGAACGTAAAAAAATACACCCACAAAAAAGTTCAAAGTTTTCAAAATTATTTCGTATTCTTCATTCCGCTAAGCACTTCAAACCCTCAAAGTAATAACCGAGGTTCAACCACCATGAGAGATCCTCAACTCCATCCTTTAGCCGCTTTTATTATGCTTCTTTTAAATTTTGTAGAAAGCAGAAACGGCGAGTACGAGCCGTCGCGCGAAGAGGAAGAGGAGCTGGAGCGGGCGGTCGAGGCTTTCGATAAGGACGTAAGGAATCTGGAGCGCATGGGCCAGACGCACGGGCTCTTAGAGCCGGCTTTGCTCGCCCAGCTCATGTCGGACATGGCCTCGTAGCCCCCACCGCCCCACTGTTAATAAAATAATTGGAAATGATTAACGACGACAACGGAAAGAGCCAGAGCACCGTGTTCCTTCTTTTTTTTTTTTAATTGTATAGAGCGTAAACACAAGAGGACAACGATGGTATACCTGGTGGATCATTTGTGTATCAGTGATGTTTTTTTTCTTTTCTTTTTTTTCTAAAAGAAAGAAAGAAAGGCCGAAAGCTACGTATCAATTGTCGTTTCATAGCCAAAGTGATTTTTTTCAAAAACTTTTCTTTTTTTTTCTTTTTTATAATGGTATTAAGACTGTAAATGTGGTATGCAAAAGTAATCCTGTAGACATCAGGGTAGAAAATAATTTGTAAAAAAAAATTAACACAGAACAAAAATAAGTTGAATGAAAGAGTAGGTATGCTACAGGGGGAGCCGGTTTTGCTTGCGATCACTAGAAGCGCTCCTTTTACAGAAAACAAAGATAAAGAATAGCGTGTAATTAACAATAATAAATCGGTTGAGCATTTTCGACCCGCGAACTCCTATAGATTAAAAGGCAGTAGCTTCGAATCTTGTTAAACATTATGTAGTATGAAGTGGAATGGGATCCGTCCGTTCCATCATACTTTTTTTGTCTATAGCCATTAGGTAAAGAAAAAAAAAACTGTGTGCATAAAAGTACGTTTTGTATCGTAAAAGTGTATGGACGGTTTTTTGAATCTTGAAAGTTGCGTGCATTTTTCTCCGTGAGTAGGAGAGAGCGTGAAACAATAATGTGGACACAGTACGAGTCACTAGCATGTACAGATCCTTGTGTAAGCGTTATTTAGTATTCATATGTGCTTATTCTAAACAGGTATTAGATCTTCGGTAAAAAAAGGAGTAAAGAACGGGAAGTAGACGAAAGAGTATGACTCAGTTTTTAATTGCAAACAAAAAATAACGTTAGATGAAGAATTTAGTACTTCAAAAAAAACAAAAGGATCCAGTAGTGTGTTTGAGCGCTAAAGTTCGAAATGTGCTATATATAGTTTTTGCCTGTATATTGTTCGTTCAAATCGAGAATGATTTGTTTATATAATGTCTCGCTTGAAGAGATTAGAAAATGAATTTCTCACGATAAAAAAATATTTATCGACTTGTACTGTTGTGTGTATAATCGCGTGTAAAATACTGCATAATCCTAATGGTTCATTGATCCTTTTGTTTTTCTATTTATATTCACACAGGCACTTGTACAAGTGTAAAGTGGTAGACCTACTAGATCGCACTTTGTCCAGTAGATGATTTTCAAAGTGAAAAAATGCGAAAAAAACACGTAAAAAAGTACCTTTAATTTTTTGTTGTAATAAAACAAACTACGATTTTTTAAAAAAACAATATCAACTTTCATTAGATCACCTAATTACATAATTTTTAATTTTTATACATGGTTGAAAATGATTTATTTGTATACTTATAAAATTTATTTGTAAATGCAGAAATAATTCTTTTTGTAGTTACAAATAGATTGTAATTTTATTTTTCATTCAAAATAATTATAACTACATTTTCATTTTATTTATTAACAATGTTCTCAAAAATTTCATAAAATTTAATCCTAATAATTTTAACACGTCATCCAGAATCATTTTTCTTAAAAATATAGTAATACTAAAATATTTGTCATTTTACCTGGTCAGTTTAGTTTACAATTAAACGTTTAATAAAGTAAATATTTTGAAAAATAAACAAGTTACTCAAACAAATGCGATCTGGCTCTTGACATTTGCAAGGTCTGTGCAGAAAATTACAAATACTGAGACTGACCAAGGAACACTCGTATAAAAATTCTCGCAAACAACAAAACGACAAAGTTCCGTGAACTTTAACAGATAACGAAGTAATGCTAATTATTCATTGCTAAAATAGGAGTCTTAATTGCAAAACTATTAATAATTTACTAACGAACGGAGGAAAGTTCCCCACATTGGGGTAAATTTCATTACGCTAAAAAAACTCACCTTGTATATCGTTAGGTTACTGTGTAATTTTACAAAAGGAAAAGTATAGTATTTAGAGTTCTATTATATATAAATATATAACTAGATACGTCGTGGTGGAGAAGCAACGAAATTATTCTTCCGCCGGTTAAGAGTATACCTTGTAATGTGTACGCCCTTGTAACATATTTATCATTCTTCTTTTCATTAGGCTATATCAATTATATAATAAGCATATTTTTTACATCGCTTCTTTAGTGCTTACTTTTGTATTAGTCCCTCACGCAAACCATATATGATGGCATTTTTCTAATAGAACAGTACATGTAATACCGTCTATAAATTACGAATTTATAATTTTAATTCAAAACTAGAAAGCATACAAATTATAAAGAGTTTAATTTTAATTCTTTGGTAAATTAGAAAATTAATACATAATCAAAATTTTTGTTGTTCTAAATATATAGACGGTATTGTTCGTATCAATCAAATACTTGCAATCAGTTCCATTTGTTACGTCAGTATTTTCTTTTTTATTTATTTAAATTATTTTCTAATATAGTTATGCACTAAAAATCGACAATTGTACATTTTTTGTAACATTCATTGTTTTCTTTTTCTTTCTTTTCTATTATTTCTTGCTGTTTATCGCTCGAAGAAAAGAACAAACAATATAATATATCAACAAACCTTTATAGTGACGTGCATGCACGAAACATGATCGCGATGCAAATAAATTTTTTACAATCTGGGATAATGTACAACAGAGTTTTAGTTTGTTTTGGCGCTTTTTTGTTCTTACGACCCCCTAGAAATCATACACTTGTTGTAGTGACGAATTTAAGCGCTATATAAACCTACATCGAGGTCGACGAGGCATAATTTGTGCTAATGCGCTTCAACTCTCGCTTCCTCCACTTCTTTCTGCTGCCGATCCGGATCTGCTCATCGCCGACGTATCGGGTGACTCCTTTCACTGGGAACGGTCTGTTCAGCTCGACATCATCGCCACAGGGAGGCATCAAAGTTTCATAATCATCGGCTCCCTGCACACAATTTATTTTTTTATGTTTAAAGTCATGTTTTTTTATTTGTTGGAAAACCGAATGGGTAAGTTTCAAACAAAGAATGTTTTTGAAGAATGCGCTCAGAATTTCTCAAGTATTGTCTCGAATTCCGAACACTCATTTGGTTTTAAAGCAAAGATAATTGAACTCTCTATTTTCATTATACTATAAGATACGTTACATTTCGGTGCTTTAAAATTAACTTTTTTGATAGCACTAATGAGTGATATTAAGCTCGACTAATGCTTCTAAAGTCTATAGTCTTTTTGTTAAGTCAAATATCAGAAATAAAATTTTCATTTAAACAAGTTAAAAATATTCTTGTAAAAATGTTAATTTTAAATCATTGGAACATTAACGTTTACCTCTTCTTCTTCCTCTTCGGGAGCATCATCCAGAATCATCTGTTCTTCCTCGCTTGCCTGGGGTACCAACAATAAATCAAAGTCCGTCCGTGGTAAACCCAAAATTCCAACTTTGATCCCGAGACGAGGCAAATCTTCTTCCTCTGCGAGAAGCGCGTTTTCAAGATACTGAATACGAGGACACTGAGACGTTACATTCGTCAGACCTTCAAATAAAAAATAAGAAACATTGAAGAAAAAATTATTAAAATTTAGATAGTTGGAGCTGTAAGAAAAAAAATTGCTTCAAGCCAGTATTTGTGTATTAAAAAAAATGATAAAAATTCAAATTCTAAATAATTATTAATGGGAGTGCTACTATATTATATAGTTTGGATAAAAAATTACAACTCGTCGAAAATATTGATTAAACAAAAACTTTCACTATTTTTCATACAAACTTGAAAAAATGCAATAAAAATCCTAATTCCAAAGTGAAAAACAAAAAAAAAGATTGAAAACTATTCAAGCAATAAGCAATAGAAGTAAAAGTATGCATTAACGGCGGCGTTACCCAATGACAAGATGCGATAGTCGCAATTAGTGTAGAGAACTTCGTGTGGCAACGGCGAATTGCTCAAAATTTTCCTTCGCGGAGGCATTTTCGCGCCGTACAATATCCAGTGCTCGTCCTCCGGCGCTTCCAGCTCGCCTCCGCTTTCCTCGTACTTTCGTTTCGATGTATTGAACGCGTTCGTTCTGAACAGTCGATGTATTTCCACCTCTGATGCAATAAATGATTTTTGTACATATAAACTAAGGTCGCATAATCGATGCTTTTAATTTATTGACATATACAAAAGTGAGCGGTAGATAAGCAGTCTAGTCGTTTTTTATCAGTTTATACTTGTTTTTTTTATTTTCGTGGCAGATTCGATAAGAACGTTATTTATTATTAAACAAAATTTTAATCAGTATAGTATAAGGGTGATGGGGATTATAGTAAACTGGGGTCAATTCGGATGACTTGTATATATTTTTGCAAGTCAATTTATGACTAGCTGAAAATTTATCAGTTACCTACATTGTCGGACGTGCTTTTTTGAAGGCATTCCTAAACTTTTTATTGTATTTGCACGCGCACGAATAAATATTTGTAGAAAGTTGCGCGCTTTCAAGTGTGTATAAAATCGAATATTTTGCATTGTTTCGTGCTTCTGATATTGAATTTTTAGTGCAGTAACCAATAGTTTTTTTTTTAACTTTATTCAGTATTTATCCATAACGCAATGGTTCAAATACAAAAATAAAAATGAGACAAAATTTTCTACCTTCAATAGAAATATTTTATTTTTATTAATGTTTAAGGTGGAAAATAAAATTATTCAGCATAGTTCCGGACATTACGCCATCTAATTATACGTTTGACCGACAAGTGATTATTAATACGACCTAGTTCAGAGCAGACATTCTTTAAAATAATAATTCCTATTATTTTCCACTTGTCTTATTAATGTTATTTTATTTATTAAAATGGCAGCGACTTCTTTTATTTTCTAGTTAATATAGTGTTATAAAGTATACAACCAAACATTATTTTATGAAACCGTTAATTTTATAGAAACCAGCTTACTCAACTTTCTTATACTTTCTAAATAAGTTCACGACATTACATTCATCTCTGAACCACCTTAAAAATTCATTACACTATTCAACAACACATCCACACCTACCCATAAGCTCCTTCGACTTGCGCTCCAGGGCGATCCAGGCGACCCTGTGCGCGAACTGAATAAGCCCCTCGAAAATCCTGAAATCCTTCTCCCCCTTACTCTGAGCGAAGGACATCTCTCCGCCTCCCATATGATGGTACCTCTTGGCCTCCTTCTGACAGCCCATCAGCAAATCCACGTACTCCCTGGCGAGT
>JAPYZB010000491.1:0-20325 GCA_030522745.1 Eupelmus kiefferi | reverse complement strand
TTCCTAGACGGCTGTTGGGTTTCCCGGCGCTTGGCCCGACTTAGGCATGCGCTGACCTGCCGGTCATAAACTCCAGACGCCCTGAGGGATTTCCCCATAGTCTGCCGACAGTTTCCCATTCTTACTTGCACTCTTCTCCAAACACACATTCCCACATTATTAATTATCGGAAGTGATTACTTTTACTTAAAACGCGTGACAGTTAAATAATTTGTTTATATCAGTTTCGCTTTTATTTCGGTTATATTCGGTATGCCCTAATTTTGTCAATACAAACTCGCGTGTCAATTGAGTTTAAAAGTCCTATTGATTTTGCATCGAAACGAGAATCCGCGGCAATAAACCACATTTATTATCCGTCACAAATAGCAATTCTTCGATAAAATCACGTTATGCGCGTTTGTTTGTAAATAAGATGAACGACGAACATTCCCTCCAACGTTTCCCTCTCCCAGCCCTCCAAAAAAAATTATCCATCTACTACAAAGCATCAAAGCCAGACAAACCACCGATCGCTGAATAATCTAAAAAACCGCGAAATCTCCCAACGAGCCTCGCAGACCACGGAATAGCTCAGAACATTCGCGTGTCAGTCACGCTCTACATGAATAAGAAAACCAAAGCCGCGCTAATCAAAAACTCGACGCTCGTCATTATATCCTCCGCCTGGCAACCGCTACCGTATATACCTACTTGCTATCAGTCCGCCCCTCCCCCGAAAAAATCCAGGCGACAGCGAGCTCGTTCTCAGAAAATCCATATACACACACCGCTTGACCATTACTCGCACCATCCAAACAATGACCTCCCGATAAGATTAGCCCATACATATACATACACACAGCCTCGCGCCTCCGACGCCCAGTATAGACCTGCCCTCAGAGCCGCGGAGGAGAATAAAAAAAAGCTCTCTCGCCGAGGAACCCGAGAGCTGCTTCTCGATCTCGAGTTTTCTTGGCGCATATGCGCAAAGAGAGCCAGATATCTCGCGTTACAACCGGCTCGAATTCTCGGACTCTCTACCTCTCGCTCGGTGCATATATCGCTGGCAATTGGGCCAGTACGCGCGAGCGCGGGCGTGCATAGAAGGAATCAGAGAGCCGGTATGTAATTCGCTGCGCTTTGCAACGCGCACGTGCCCTTAATATAAAAATTATCTCTTTCTGTGTCAGTGAACGGCGTTTATTAGCCGACGCGCTGCGGCTCATACACGTACACGCCAAAGGCGAGAGTGTGACGGCCCGTGATTTCCTTGATTCTCAATTTACGGCTAATTCAATTACACGCGCCACACGTGCGCGCGAGAGAGCCGACGCGCGCGCCACTTTTTTTTTCTTCTCTATATCGTTCTGGAGGCTTTTGAAGCCGGCTTTGTGCGATGGACTTTTTTTAATTAAGGGGTCGTGTCGGGGAGTGGGGTGCCACGGGGTTAGCTTAATCGAGCGTGGAGCGTTTTGTTTTGTTTGGCTGTTGCTTTTTTTGGTTTTTAATTAAATTGAGAAGGTTCGGCGTTCGGAGAGGGTTTTCAGAGTTGATTGGGAGGTATTTTTAGGTTTCACTCTGCGTGCAGGGGAGGTCGGAGGTTCGGTGTGCTTTTTAGAGGAATGGTTCTTTTGAATCTTTTTAGTGATTTTCACATTTGGTTTTAATTTCCATACTTAGATTGCATATTATTTTATTCTAGCAATTGCAGGAATGATGATAAAATATCCACTAAAAAATTGAGTTTAATCGATAGTCGAATAAGATCTTATCAATTAGTTTATTTCATTTCTAAAAACTCATGCATAAAACTATAAAGAATTTCTACCCGAAATAACATGTTTAATTCTCATACTCTAATATAAAATCAAAATTAAATTATGTATCCAATAATTCTAAGATATCTCTTATCAATATATCAGAAAATTTCAATTGGCAACCATAACTAAATTTTCCCTTCTGAACCACCCACAGGTGTTCCCGAACCGTCGCCGTCTGAACCAGCTCAACAGCTGATCTACGGTGATCCAGCATCAGCAGCCCATCAGTGAAGCCTGCGCCGCTCGTCAGCCTTAGCTCCCATCACCCCCGAGCCTCTCCCCACCCCCAGCCCTAAACTGGGCCTCTCGGCGTCGCCTCGTCGCAATAAGCCAAGCATTTCGCTGCACCTGAGCGCGGGCTCGAGAGCTCGGTGCGCCTCGAGCGCATCGCCGGAGCACTACGAGCAGACAACGGGCCGGCTGCCGGAACGACGCCACGAGGCGGCGAGGGCCACGAAGAAGACGAGGCCGACGACGGGGAAGAGCTAGCTAGCGAGAGCGAGGGGGAGGAGGAGGAGGAGGCGGAGAGAGGAGCAGCGCCCCGCTCTGCTGTGGCCGTAAGCGCTAGAGAGAGAGAGCCATCATGGTCAAAACTTTCCAGGCTTACCTGCCCTCCTGCCATCGCACCTACTCGTGCATTCACTGCCGCGCTCACCTCGCCAATCACGACGAACTCATCTCTAAGGTACGCCGAGATCCTGCAGCCCTGAGGCTGAGATATTCGCTGTGGTTCTGTAATGCTTTGTGTTTCCTGTGGGCCGCCTTATCGCGCTTTTTTTATTTCTTCATTACTCGTGGGTGGAGATGGGAGGCTGCTTCGGTGGGTTTTTTAAGTTTAAGGTTTTTTTGATGGTGGTGGTGGATAGGAAATGTTTTAGTTTTTTCGGGCTGGGTTTTCACTCGTTTCGTTTCTTAATTTGTTTAATTGAGGATTTTACTTTTGGATAATGAATTGCCAGGGAAATGAAATTTTCAGCGCGAACGCGAGAAACCCGCGAAAGTCGGGCCGTAAAAAGCATTAAATTGATAGGAGCAAAAAAGAAAGTTTCACCCACATCCATTCATTTAACAAGTAGTAATGGACGTTACTTGACAGACGCTCCTGCATACATACGCAGATGTACATTATCATATTATATTGTTAACTTTGACCGCGTTTTTCTCAGCTTCTCCCAGCGGTAAACCAGGTCAAATTTTTCTTTTAATCCGTGTCACTCCTTTTTTGCTTCGCATGGCTGCGCGACTTATCGAGGATGAGAAATCCATTATTCCAAAGACATCCTGCTTTTAATTTTAAACGTGCTCCGTTGATAGCGCACTTTTTGTTTTCATCATGACGTATTTACTAAATATGAAGATTATAATTATAACACAGTATTAAAATTAACTTAAGCGATTAATTAATTTCATGCACATGTACAATTAAGTGCTGGAATTTAATTTTACCCGAACTGGGACGTGGATAATTTGATAGAGTAATTTCATACATCTGATTATTTAATTAACTTGCTTTTTTGAAATTAGTTGAATTTCTGTATTTTTCAAATTATCAGCTCTGACGTATTTACAACAGAAGCATTCATGAACATGAATTCTCGGTCAATTATTTTCAATGTTTATGAAATTTTAAAGGCTAAAAAGTATGTATATGGGTTACAGGAATATTTATAAGCCATTTTAAATCTTATTATGATTCGTTTGAATATCTTTGTTAAGTTTGAGAAAAAAAATCAACCTCGTGATAATTTACAATTTCAAGTCCTGTTTGTTATGCGAATTGTTCTCATAAAAATTCTTCTGCTTTCAGTCCTTCCAAGGAAGTCAAGGTCGTGCCTATTTGTTCAACTCTGTGTAAGTAGAATATATGTTTGTCATTGAAATAAAAGTATTCTATCACTCATTATTTGAAAAATTGAATCTTAATAATTCAATCTAAAACTCATTCATATTCCTATTGAATAATTATATTGTAGAAAATAGTTCAATTTCGATCAAAAGTTTATTATTCAATATTCTTAACAGTGCTAAATTGGCAATAAACACATTTTTTCATTCTCTCAAGCTCACAAGTAGATCTCGTAACCGCAAATTTATGTCGGAAATTAATCTTCCGTAAAAGATACAACTTCATTTAAAATGTCATCACAAGCATTAGCTCTCTCGCTATATTCACCAAGTTTACTGCCAATTTACACAAGCATCCCATCCAAATTCAAATAACCCTCTAAACATTCAATCCTTCACGTCCCAAAAAACCCCACACTCGCAACCTTCGATCCTTCAAACATCCAACCTCACCACAAACTCTGAAAAAAGACACCCATCCCACATCGTCACCTACACCACACACACACAAACTCCAGAGAATCATATATCAGCCGGCGCCTCTTTATTTTTTTCCGGCATGCAGAGTGAACGTGGGCTGCGGTCCCGCCGAGGAGCGAGTCCTGCTGACGGGCCTGCACGCCGTCGCCGACATCTACTGCGAGTGCTGCAAGACCACCCTCGGCTGGAAATACGTAAGTGCATTGTTTCACGCCGGCGCGTTGCGGCTAAACTGGCGGTGGGGACTCTGCTGTTGCGAAAGGGCCGGATTGGGTTTCTAATCGGAGTTCGGTTCTGCTCGGACGAGATTGAGATCTAAGTGTGTATGTATAGAGGAGAGTTGGCCGAGGCGCTTTTGGTTTACTTGTCGCGCGAGGTCGATTTGTCGGGTAGCTTTGACGGAGTTTCGGGAGTCGTTTGGGATGTTTGATGAGCTTTCTTGGGCGGGTTAAGTGATTCGAAGTTTATTATTCGCGCCGGCGTCGGGGCGTTAATCAAGTTGGATTTATGTTTCTTTTTGCAATTAGAGAGTCGTATTTTATGTTTTTTAATCGACAGCGCGACCTAGACCTGGTAAAGTTTCGCGCGATTTTTAAAGCTGGAAATTAAGGGAGTGCATTTGCGAGCCGAAAGTTTGTAATTGTTTTAAAGTATCGATTTCACGTCGCAATTTGTACGGCTGTTTATCAACAAAGTTCGGGAGACTCATCATTCAACCAAAGCGAGAAACAAAAGATTTATGAAACTATACGCTCACAAAGCAGGCCTTCCAAGGCTCTCTTGCAAAATAGACCACTTCGCCAGGCCGGCAAGTTTAACTTGGCCTACGGTCTACTCTCTTGAATTTGAATAGTTACATCGCTGATTGCATTTTATGTTTTTGATGGTATCAGTCCAGTATACACGCGCAACGGTATATATAAGGAAATATAAATAATTTACTCCGCCGCCGAGGAGGAGACGCTCTTTCTTCGTTTTGTATTCAGTCAAGGTTTAATAGTGATTTAATGGTTTATGTGGTTTAAGTTTGAATTTATGCCCCGTGGAGGTGGCTTTACGGTACACGCGGCCAAAACGTTAAGATTGGATTATAATATTTCTTTTATTCAAATCAGCGAACGCCCGGGAATATAAATTCAAAGCGTAGCCGGCGTACGTAGGATAAATCAATTCCGATGCAGTTGCCGAGGATCGGCAGTGGGAAGCGTTTTATTAGATCCGCTCGAAAACAAGAGTTAGTTTATTTACGTCATGCGGCGCGATCGAGTAAATCAGATCCATTAAAAAGTATCGAGCGTAGCAGCCTTTAAGCGAGGTGAATGAAAAGGCTGATGAAACGGAAATCTCGTTGAAAATAATTTAACGTTTAGAAAATGCGATGGGATTCATAGAGTGATAAATAAATCTTTAAACGAGTCAACGTATAAATAGAACGAGTAAAAATACGAAATAATGGAACGTGTAAAAAGATGTAGAGCTTGTAGCTATATTATATACTTGTTCGCATAAAACATTAATAAAACGTATAAATAAATGACGCAGAAAATGCCCGACCCACGTAGTGTAAATCATTTTCAATATTTCAGCGCGCACTCAATACATAAAAAAAATATTCCTAAACTAACTCCACTCCCATTACGGTACCGCACTGACAATAGAAGATAAAGAAAAAAACGTCTCGAAACCTTTTCGCAACCGCTTTCACAAAAGAGTCCCCCGTCACCGGAGATAAGCAAAGCCATAGTAAAAAGCCGAAATCAGCAAAGACCTTATAGATGAATAGCCGAAAAAGCCAATAATAATCTTTTCTCATACTGCTTGCAGGAGCACGCGTTCGAGTCGAGTCAAAAGTACAAAGAGGGCAAGTTCATAATAGAGCTGGCTCACATGATCAAGGAGAATGGCTGGGAGTAGCCACGGCGACGCGCGCATCATCAGCAGAAGAAGCAGCAAGCGACGGCGAAGACGGACGCTGGATCGACGGCCGCCAGCGGACGACGTGGGATCGTCCCGGCCCGGCCGTGAAAAGCCCAGCGGGATACAGCGTCTTCGCCTCGAATCGACTAAAGAACCCTCTCTGTCGAGCCACCAACGAAAGTCTGTGATTTCATTTGTGATTTATAATCTTAGTAACGTTCTTGTGTTTCGGACCATTCGATAAAAAAAAGCTAAAACAAAGTAAGAAAAAAAGAGAGAAAAACAAGCGACAGAAATCAAGGAAGAATACAACCAAGCAAATAACAAACAAACACACAAAAACGGGGAGAGCGCAGGAAGAGAGCTAAAGATTTCGTTTCCACGGTCGACGACATCGCTAAAGAGTCTTAACGAAAATATGTAATACATATATATATTTACATACACACAAGCGAGGTGTGCATGCCCCAGAAACACACACGCGAGCATTATTATACACAAGTACATTCGAGCTTCGAAGCTGACCGCACGAAGATTGTGGATTACGTATATGCTGTAAGCAGAGGGAGAAAAAGAACGAGAGAGAAAGAATTATATTGTATACCGAAGGCCGACGAGAATATTTTTCCATAGAAAATAAAGTAAAATAAAAGGCGAGAGAGATGAGACGCGAGGCGACGCAGCGCACGAGACGGGCGAACGAGCCGAGAGGGAGGACGGCGTTATTATCGCCGTCGCGAGCGCTGGGGGTGCCCCGACCCGATCTCGACTCGCTGGCGCGCCGCGATTGAACATTAATACGATCGCGGGCTCAGCGCGTCGAGAGAGAGAAACGCGGGGCACCCCTACGGACAAGACACAAGATATGTATATGTATACACACACAAAACACAATTAACGCACGATATTCGCGGATATCGCTAACAAAAGAGTATGTAATTCAGATTAAATAGATAACCGGGATAACTAAATGCGACGATAAAGCAGAAATAATAATAAATGAAATAAAGGAGAAATCGATTTTTACACGAGATATGCGTGCGGAGACGCGACAGCGGATTGTACCCCGCGCGTATCCGACGTTTTATTGAGCGAGACGAGAGCAGGAGGAAAGACGGATGATGAACACTACGAGTTTAAAGTAAACTGTGTATAAATGACTCGGGGAATCGAAGCAGCTTTCTTGTGCTTTAAATGCTGTTCGACTTTTGAGTGTTTTTTCTATACCCATTGTTTTGTAAGATGGAGAGATTCTTTTTTTAAAAACGAGTCGTGTGTCTGCATTGTGATATGAGCTTTGGACTGTTATCGTACGAGATAATTTTTTTAAATTTTATGTAATAAGTGACATTTTTTTATGGTTTATTATTATTGTAATTATTGTAACAACAAATGCGAAGAGTAAGTGTACTCGATAAGATTTAATGTTAATTACAAAGTGTGACGAGAAATTTCATGAGTGCAAATTTAAGTTGCAAACATGCGTTTAGATAATATTGATTTTGAAAACATCGGCAAAATTGATGGAGCTTAAGAAGATTAATCTGCGCAACTTTTTAATCTATTTTTTACTGAGTTTGTAATACTGTTTTAAAGTTTCGTACAATTTACAAAAGTTCGATTTAACAGATGTTGCAGTTTCAGAAACTTGGTCATCTATTAATTAAGCATTTAAATCGAACTTCATGTTAATTGAAAAGAATTATTAAGTTTTTCGTAGCATAGAAGTTATAAGAGCAACTTTGTATTACGTTCTTTTTGCCTTGCGAAAAATTGAAATCTAAAAAGTATTTTAGATCTTAATAAATTAAAATAGATTTACTGTTGAAAAAATAAATAATAAAATGTATCAGTTTTTTATAGATCCAAAATTTCTTAATGCAATTTGTTCATATAATTTATTAAGCACTGATACTAAGAAATACTATAAAGAAGTGTGGAGACTTACAAATGATCTCAACAAATATTTTACTTGATCTCTTGGTAAGAATGCTTTTGAATACATTTTTGTAAAGGATAAACTTCTTTTTACTAGTCATGCATATTTTGAATAGTTAAAATTATCATTAAAAACAATAGTAAATCTATTATATTTTATCAGTAACTGATATATTTTTTTAGAAATCAAGCATTAGTATTATTTTTCGGATGGTACTCAGAAAACGGAGTATGACACAATGAATGTAACCTAAAGTTGGTCTTATTTTGTATCTTTACTTTATGTATATCTCTTAAATTTGCTTTCATACTATGTTTCAAATTTTGCACTTTAGTATTAATAACATTACTTTTAATAAAAAAAAAAAATAAAAAATAAAAATAAAATTTTTTTAAAAATAAATATAAGACATATTCTCCGCGATTACTATACTATGAAAAAAGACTAAGTTTTTTCGAAGAATGTGGTTCGATTCCCCGATCAAGCTACAATTTAAGTGTAACGTCGTAGAGCAGCGCAAGTGCCACCGGTTTCGTTTTTCGTAAAGGGGGACTGAGACTCTGCCTGCCTGCCGCGTGTCTATCATTGGAATTTCACTGCCGATATTCCTAATATTAATTCAGCGAGAGAGAGAATGTAAGACGATGAAAGGCTGATTATACGCGCGAACGGAGGAATGCTGAGAGTCGCGTTGGTTGAATAAAAAAAATAGTTTTAAAGTAGCTGAAGAAAGAAAAAAAAATGAAAAGACATTATAGCGTACTAAAAAGCCTATATTACAATTACTATAGGACTTGATTATAGACAAATAAGAATTATTAATAATGTAAGAAAGAGATCGACGGGGGATAAGGAATGTGCGTTAGGGGATGAAAGGGGAATGAAAGGGGTTTCGAAAATGTAATTGTTAATGCGATAAGAAAAAAGAGAGAAGGATAAGACATGTTGGGTTTGAATTCGCTTCAAAAGTGTGTGAATGCACCGAACCGTTTTACGTTCACCATGCCTGCCAAACTGTCTGTTTGTCTGCCAGTTGCCACTACTTTACTAATATATATAGAAAATACATATAGAAATGTCATTAATCGTGTACGTTGACGCGACGCGCACAACGTACGTAAAGAAAAATCTAAAAATAGAGCAATTTACGAAGTTTCGTCTGGTCGTACATAAAATTTACATTCGAATTCACAAGTTCAATAAACAAGTTAACTCGGACGAACAAGATGAAAAAATCATTCTCATCGAAATTAATTCTTGACTACCGTCGTGATGTCGAAACAACTTTAATATCAAAGCACTTATAAATTTACGTATGTATTCTATTTTACATCTTACAATATTAGATTGGTAAAATATATTTTTGTGAACAAATGTAACAAATTTCGAAAAATAATTTTACTTTTGAAAGCATCTATTTTGAAAAATTTTAAATGTATTATAATATTTATAATACATTTAGAATATCTATGATTTGTGAAAAATCTTGTGGTGTCTGGCAGACACCAAACGGTGTCAGATTTCACGACGGTAGTTAAGCATTGTAAAAAATAATAGTAAATAAAAGGAAATGCAAAACGTCGATCTCATTTGTAAATACATAATAGTGCATTAGGATTCGGTAGTTATCGCAGGTAGCTGCAGCTGGGAATCTTCGTCCTATTTAACAGGCACACTGCTCACACGGAAAATAATGGTTTTATTTTTCTTTTCTCTCACGCTGTATGTCACGACAGAAAACAATTTTACGAAGAACGTACTAACGGTGAAGCCTACGCTTTCGTTTCTAACGATTTAGAACTAAATTATTAGCTATAAGTGACAAAATTTTGTGTTACGTAGAGGTAATGATATGGCGTTACGTTATCAATGCTTATTAGTCAGTTTGATTTTCTTTTTTTTACATTTGCGCATATGAAGCATTAAGTGTTGAAAAAGTTGATATCACCGACTTTTAATTTTAATTTTAGACATGTATTTGGACGTATTGGGAAAAAGCATTGATTTTTGTAATGAGTAAACCAATACCTCTATTATGTCTGAGACACGTGTCATAAAAAAAAATAAATAAAGTGCTGTGTGCAATTTTGTGCGAGAATGTTACGAGACTGAATGACGATAAAAGAGGAACGAATGCGGTTTTTGGTGCGAATGTGCCGGCCTAATCCTCATGTTGTGTCTCAAAGAGTACTTTTTATATTAATGTGCCGATGTCCTTATTCTCGTGTCACTCCTGTATACCTTCCCTATTTCCTCCTTTTTCGCAACAATCCCAAGTCCCCCTCCTCATTTCACCATGAACCACGAAAACTCTGCTTTACCTTCCTTAATCCTCGAAAGTCACAATCTATTTCCAGTCAAGACACGATTTTGCTTTGTAAAATATGTTCGTAATAAAAAATTACAAAATATTTACTCGAAATTTATTGTCTTTTCAATCATGTCACCTAAAATTGATTTTCCAATTGTATGGAAGATGCTTCTATTTTTATATTTATATTTGTGTAGAATTATTTTAAATTCAATTAAAATAGTCCAAATAAAATTTTACGCATAACGAATTATTTAAACAAATATTCCAAACACTTAAATAATAATATTCAAATTTCAAGACAGAAAACTATCAAAACAATTTTTCTATACTTTATTATCAAAATACAAAAACTATTAATCAGTTTCCTAAAACAATTCATCCACCAAACCATCAACCAACAATAATCACAGTAGAAAAGCCTGCCGCACCAAATCAAATTCCAAGCGCGCCGCGCGACTCCACGACCAGAGGCGCACAAGTGCGCAGACTCATCTCAGCCACATATATATATATATATATATATATAAAAGGTGGGCGGAGCTTCCACGATTCGAGCCGCGAGCTCGCGAGTATAGTTCAGCCGCAGTCGCGGATGGGGGTACCACGCCACATGACAAGTAAGTACCGACTATATATACACACATCGCCGCGGGCTCTTCAGTAGTCTTTTTTGTTTTTATTGATCTCTCTTTCTCGCCTTGTTTTGTTTTGCCTGCCGTCCGCGTATAGGTAGTCCTTCCGCGGGCTGCTATGCGCTTGTATATAGCTAAAAATTCGCGCTGAAGTTAAAAAGCAAGAGCGGAGCAGAAAAATGACGATGGAGATGGAAGTGAGCACGGAGGACCAGGCGGAGGACTTGTCGGAGCTGAAGACCAAAGGGCCGAGGTATATACTTGGGAGCGGTACCTTTTTTATACTGGAGAACGAGCGTGAGAAAATCACGCCTGGGGAGAGGAGAGGGGGGAACTGTTGCTTCGATCGATAAACGTGCGCGCTTTACGAACTTTGTGTATATGTATGTGGTTATTGTTTTTTTACTGTTCTTTTTTGAGTTTGGATGGTTGCATAATGTAAGTTGATATGGTCATGATTTTCGACTTTCTGCTGCGTGCTACGCTGGCGTTCGATTATTGATTTTTTTCGTTTCATTGTTCGGAACCGCGTGAGTGTCGGGTTTAGTTTCTTTGTGGTAAAGTATTTTGTTTTCGTGATTGTTAAATGTATTTATTTAAATTGTGTTTAGGTTAGATTTTGATGTTGTAAATTGTAGATTGAAATTTTTATAATAGAAAATTATACGTTAATATTTTCATGATATATAATTACATTAAAATAGCTTGTTATCATATGAATTTTTTATAAATAATTCGACAAATTATACATTAATATTTTTACAATATGCAAGTGCAATAAAATATATATTAATTTTTATTTATAATTATTTGACAGTCATGGAAAAGATGTACTCAATCAATTTACTGATAATGGAGGACTGTTTGACTTGATTGTAAAACAAATGCTGCAGCCAGGCCATGAAGGAGAATTATGCAGTTGGTTGAAAGAACTTAGCTTACTCAGATCTAATATGAATTGTCCTACAGAATCTTGCAACGGCAAGAATCTTTCTTGGTCAGCAGCTAGATCCGTTGACAAATATACTTGGAGCTGTCCCGATTGTAAAAAGAAACAACCAATTCGAGATAGTTCATTTTTCTTACAAATGAAATGTGATCTGAAACTTTGTATGCAAATTATAGTTGCTTGGTGCAGGTTGACACCAAGTGAAGTCGTAGTATCTTACTTAAGTTAGTATTGTTTGTTAGAAAATATTTAAAATATTTAAATATATTTTATAAAAGTGAAGATTTTTATAAGTTTTTTATTATTGTTTTCAGAAATAAAGCAACATGTGGTTAAAAAATTATATGAAAGATTAGGAAAAGTGGTTGAAACTTATGTACAAAATCATTCAGATGAATGGATACTTGGAGGAGAAGAAAAAATACTAATTGTGGATGAATTTCCTAATGGTTATATGACTGAAACTTTGATGGATACTCCAGTTTCCAAAAGACGTAACAATAATAATAATTGTAATACCATTTTGTGTATTGCTGAGGTGGATAAAATTCCTCCAAGAATGTGGATGCGCGTAATTCATGCTAATCCAGAGGTAACATATTTTTCTTTTAACTAGAAAAAAACATTTATTTGATATTATTTATTAAACAAAAAATTACATTTTAAACAAATTTTCCAGCCCATGTCTTCAAAAAAGTCTCAGAAATCAGAAATCAAATGTGGAATGGTTGAAGAAGCATTAAATGAAATTTGTGCTCACGCAAAGCCTGGAAGTTTTCTTATAGCAAATAAAAAGGCACGATGTTGTAACTATGAATCACTTAAAGAATTAAAAGAGTATAAAGTTATAAACCTTGAAGATTTGCAGTGCTATGATCCTCCTGGAAAAAATGAACTTCTTAATAACCTTGGTTAGTTATTTTATGGAAAATATATTTTATTATTATAATTTATTATTATACTTTATTTCTTGTTTAAAATTTAATTTTTTTGATGACTTATTAGTAATTAAAAGTGTTCAAAGTGTAATATTTGTTTGTATTTTAATAGAAACTATTTGGCAAACTGGAATTGGAGTGTGTGAAGAAATACAGGAAACATCTCGGACAAGTGGTCTTCAAAAGATTTATGAACATCTATGGAGACAAAGATTTGCGGTAACACCAGCAAATGCTTTTCAATATATCATTCAACATATTGCAGAGTGTTACCAATTTACATAAGTTTATACTCTAGAATAACTTAAGCATAGATATTTTTTGACAAAGACTATATTAGGTAGTTATATATTTTCTGAGAGATTTAATGCGTGAATTAGGAAAAAAGTCTTCCAAAACTATTTTTTACGCATTGCACAATTAAAATCACATAAGTGCCTGTGAAATAATCGTAGATTAAGTATAGTTATTACTGTTGACGTAATGTTAAAGAAATTTATAAAAAAAATAAAATACAAGGAATCATTTGCCTTAAAGAACCTCGTGAAAAAAAGGCATAAGTACTGCGCCAAAGAGGCTGGAGTGTTTTTAAAACTTCCATTAAGTATTTTATATTATGCTTTACTATTTTTCACATTTATTGAATACTTCGTTTATTGTTATTTTGTCTATGTTAGTATTAAACAAATTATATTTCTTACTTTTATAAATGTTTTATTCTTGAAACATATTTAATTTGGAAAAAATAATTTTAAAGCACTATATTATTGAATATTTTTAAAATATTTAAATTATGATATTTATGTTTTAATAGTAATAATATACAAATAATTGTATTAACACTTTTGAAAAGGTCTATAAAGAATTAATAAGTGCAATTACACATTTATTTTTCAATACAGAGTTCTTATTAGAGCAAAAACTTCATATTTTGACTTGCAAAGAGTTGTCTCTTAGACCAAAGGATTAAAGTCTTGTAGGTGAACCTTTTGTCCTCACAAAGACTTTGATTAATAATAAGTTTGACATACACAAAAGCAACAATATCACACAAATGTAATAATATTTGACGCAAATGATGTGATTTAAAAAAATTTAATATTTATATTTATAAAAAAGATTATATTAATTAGAAAGTTATTTTTTACCATTTTGAGATTGTAAAATTGCGATATTTGGTGAATTTGTGCCTTAAGGAGTGGTAAATCAGCAATAATTATTGTACACAAAAAGGTTAAAAATTTAACATTTTTTATTGTAAACGTACTCTTATACATATATTTTATAAATTCTTATTAAAATAAATAAATCGTTTTTCACTGAAAATCTTGAGATTCATTTTTTGTGCTTTTAACAATGTCTAAAAAAATACTTAACAAAGTTTTAACGATTCATTCACTATGACAGATCAGACATGTATTCTTTATACATTTTCTGATCATCAACCATTTTTTTAAATACTCGATACTTTTTACAATGATATCTAGAATAAAAAGAAATAGTTTTAAAACGTGGAAGCAAATTATAGTTACATTAAAAAATTGTCTACTCACGAAAATGTTTCAGAAATAGGCTTTACAACCTTAGCTGACCCTCCCATCGTTTTTATAGCCTCGTGCACAGATGAAAAAGTTTTTGCTGCACAAGAACCGAGAATGGCAGATCCAACCAAAACAGATTCTCGTTCAGTAGGACATAAAACAGGTAATCCCAACACATCAGCTTGAGTTTGAATAAATAAGGGATTTTGACTCAGACCTCCACAAACTAATAGTGATTCTATTTTATGTCCAGCATTTGTTAAAGCTTCTAAAATGTGTTTTGTACCATATGTTAGTGATTGCATTGTTGCTAAGTACAATGCTGCTAAGCTCTCTTCATCAGTTGACAAATTAAGGCCACTTATCTGTTATAGATATTAATATTTTATTCAATTGAAAATTTTAAATTAATATTTATAAATTAAAAAATGAATTCATTTAAACAAAACTTGCCATTCCATGAAGAGTTGGATCAGCTAATGGAGAACGGTTTCCATGGAAGTCAGGCCACACGTGAATTTCTTTTGTCAAATATGCTATGTTTGAAAGTTTTTTTTTACTACCCATAGATTTTAAAAGATCAGAAAGGTACTGCTGTATATGCCTATAAATATAAACAAACAATCATAAGTCATGAAATTAAAATAAAAAAATAAAATAATAAAAATACAAAATATATTTACATATTTGGGCCTAGTTTTTGTTGTATTTTTGAAGCAGCTGGATGACTATCTATTATATGGTCAAGCAGTTTGCCTGTAGTACTTTGTCCTCCTTCATTTAACCAAAGATCAGGAACCATTGCACCATAGTATGGTCCCCAAACACCACTGACAAATATTTCATCTTTGCTGACAGCCATATGACATGTAGATGTCCCACAAATTAAACCTTTTAACATGGTCTAAGATAATTATTCTTAATAAAGAGTGTTAAAACTCAATTAAAATAAAATTTTACCTAATCTACTAGTAAATTCGGAAGAGACATTTGGTGCAGAACAGCCAAGCATGCCAAGACCACCAGCATGTGCATCAATAATTGAAGTACCAACTGGAGTACCTTCTAAAAGACCTAATTCTTCAGCTGCTTTTAAAGTTACACCAGAACCAACTGGATATCCTGGTGGCCTCACATCTTGTCCTTTATGAATTATTCAAAAATTTAATATATTTAGCAATAATTATATTTTACTTGACCACTAATTATGTAAATTACCAATTTTTCTCCAACCATTGATCCTCAACTCAGATAATCCAATTTCATCAAAATAATCAGCACACCAGTGATTATCTCCATTTGGACCAGCACTGTAGTTCCATTTACATACTAATGAACATAATGATCTACAATTAAATAAAAAAGTTAGACTCACTATTTTAGTTTAATTATTGCATAATAATTAAAAATGTATATTTACCTAGACTCACAGTTGGTAGCCTTCCAAGTTAAAAAATCAGGTAAATCAAAAAATAATTCAGCTTTATTCCATGTTTTTGGTAAATTCTTTTTAAGCCATAACAGTTTAGGTATTTCCATTTCTAATGATACTTTTCCTCCAACATATTTGAGCATTTTATGACCTAATTTATTTATGTAATTAGCTTGTTCCTCAGCTCTGTGATCCATCCACAAAATAATATTTTGATTATCATCTCCTAAAATAATTTTTTTTTTTTTATAAGGTTTATTTCTTTTCACTATTTTATAAACATTAAGAATATGTTTAACATTACTTATTACCTGTAGGACTAATAGTAATAGGTAATCCATTTTTATCTAATGCTACCAAAGAACAGGTTGCATCAAATCCAATTCCTTTAATATTTTCTTTTGGGGTATTAGCAACAACTTTCTGTATATAAATATTTTGATCATTTTTATTATATTTGCAACTAAATAGTTAATTTTTTATCTAACTTACCTTAACAACGTGGCAAACTGATGACCAAATGTCATCAGATGATTGTTCATAAAATTTAGGCTGAGGATTAAAAGTTTTAGTTGGACGAACTGCTGTTTCAATAATTTTTCCTTGTGAATTAACCAGAGCTGCTCTGACACTTCCTGTACCAACATCAACACCCACAAAATAATCCATTTCTATGATTTTTTTTTGAGTATTCTTCTTTCAGCTTTCTGTAATGACACATTCACTATCTTGGTTGTGATCCGACTGAGCTCTGAGCTTTCTTGCTGAAAGAGAAAAAATCATTATCAATGCTATGGCTTTATGACTGAACTATATAACTAAAGTCTCGTAAGAGCATGACCCTGAGATAACACCAACGTTGCTCAAGTATCTCATTGATTTCTAAATAACGTTCACAAGATTGTATAAATTTAAATATGCAGCTTTTTAAAATTAAAAACAAAACGAAAAATAAAAACAAAAATTACCATTAATTTAATCACTACATTTTTAACAATTCAACAAAAAAAAAAAAAAAATATTAACACTCCATTAAACTTCAAATCCAAAAAAATCTCAATTTAAATAATTAGCATAACAATCCTCACATATGCTCCAATCCCCAAAAAATAAATAACCATTATATTTTCCAAACCCGCATGCACATTCGAATATACGTACAGTTACGCGCTACTTGCTCACTTTGAATTTTCCCGATAAGAAACCGAGGGAAAAAAGACGAGTTGTCAAAGCTCGTTATCTCGCACCGCCGCCGGTCGCAGCAGAACCAAAGGATGACTTGGATTCAAGAAGCGGCGTCAGCATTTCGTTTCGGAGCCCGCGCCGAGCACGTGGCGAGCTCTCGTTTTTTTGTTTACATTTGCACGGAGGCAGCGGCCCGACTTTTTCCTTCATCTCGCACTGAGGCTACTGTCAAATACTCGGCGAATCCATTGTTTTGCTGGGAGACGCTCGGACCGGTAGGTTAGAGGGGACTGACGTTCTAATGCAGTTTTGCGTGCATTGGAGCGTGATGTAACAGTGAGCTGCAGCGTCGCGCTTGGTTACCGGAGAGAGGAGATTGATTTCTAACCTAGAAAATGGTCCGGTATAAGAACAGGTATGTGTTTCTGCTGGATTTTTTTGTTTATTTTGATTTGATATTGTTTTTAGTGAGTGTTTGTATTGTTTATAAATGACATGTTTTTTTTTATGTTTAGTATTGTTGTGATATTGATCGATGTTTGTTTACTTTATGGCAGATACATGTTATAAACAAATACTAAAATAAATATTTACTTTGTAGATATATAACAGTTCAAATAAACGGCAAAGATAAATCTGAAGAACAGAGTTTGAATTTGAGGACCAATGTTTTGCACGAAGCTATTGTGAGGAAAGTAGGAGAGTTGTACGGTGACTTAGGGTCAGCTGCGATTAAAGCAGGATTTACTGGTATGTAAAAGGTATTTGTTTAAGATTTTAAATCTGTAGGTGAATTAATTTTCTTACTTTATTATTTTAGCAAAATACTGTAATGTTCATACAAGGATAGCATTAATAAAAATTCGACATGGGCCACACATGTTAGTATTAGATGCCATTCCACAAATTAAGGATGTTGCAGGGAAAACTGTTAATATAAAAATCATTTATATTGGAGCAACTATGAAACACTGTTTTATATTTATAAAGGTATATAAATTATATTTTTTAATTGTATATTTGAGCAAAATAAAAGATTTCTATAATATTTCGTATTTTTTAGAAATACCAAAGAAGAAAATTGGAGTCCATGTGGCAGAAAATGAAAAATGATCAAGAAAGGAAGAGTCTGGAAGCAGCACTAATGACAATGACACCTTCTATGAAAGACTTTATATAACATAATTATAAGTGCCTGTGATACTAATTAAGAATAGAAACTTAATTGTGAAAACAAATTCAAGGTAACAATTTTATTGCTAATTTTCATGGCAAAGAAATCAAAGTTAAAGTTAATTTAATTTTATAAATAAAAAATCAAAAAACAAAATCAAAGTTTATAAACAACTAAACCTAATTTCTATCCACTACAATAACTTTAATCCACCCATCAGTAATATTTCTCCAAAACATTTAATCCACAATCAGCTCCATTCCCCCAGTCTCTCCTCCCAACCTTCTACCTCCAATCTCCTCTCTCCCAACGAACTTTTTCAAATCCGCGAACGCTCGCACAAAGCAGCACACAGCGACCCAGACTCCCCAGCCTCTCTACTCCACCCCCTTCAAAAAACCAACCAAAACAACCTCCCGCACACCCACAACACAAAACCTTCCTCAAACCTTTCCCGCGCTCTCCACCCACGACTAGCTCCGAGCCTACCCGATCTCGCCCGAGCCGTTCCGCTCTCGGCGTTTTCGGCGGTGCTCGGCCAGTGGCCGCAAAAATCTTCCCTCCTCTCTGCCGGCGCGGCGCGATCCTGCGCGCGCTCAGTGTACGAAGGTACTTCGCCCGCGCCGAACGAGACGCGAGCGCGCGCTGCTGCAGTCCAGCGTCGTCCGTTCGCTCATACGAAACGAAAAACCGAAAAAGACGCGCTATATACACACTTGCTGCATCGCGGACGCAGTGTATACGTATCTTATCTAGCGGCGCGCTGTGCTCGACTATCTCCATCCGGTGCACCGAGTGAGTATAACACAGAGGGAGAGGAGGAATCGTACGTTATTCCTTCGGGAGAGGCGCGCGGCCGATCGATCGCGCGTGCATACACTGCGAAAGAAAAAAAAGGAGAGGAGGAAGGAGCTCTGAGGGTTGGAGACGAGAGCGCAGAGTATGGGAGCGCAGACCTGGTGAAGCCCGCCAACGAGGTAGGAGTCGTTCTCTTATAACTCATCCAACCCCCGCTGTGTCTGTGTACGTGACTTTTTTCCTACCCCCTGAAAGCGGGGTTAGAGGGAGGCTCGCTGCTGTTTCGAAGCGGTGTCGTTTATTTTGTTTACGCGGCTTGGGGGGACGGATGCGCACACGTAGGCACACACACACACACGGGCACCTGGAGAATTAAGCGCGAGTGTGGCTGTGATGTGGAATTGGATTTAGTTGAGGAGTTCGGAGTGGGATTTGGGGGTTATGTGTACCGCGGCTGGGACGACGTTTCTTTTGCCCCCCGCGACTGGCTGTTTGTTTCGTTTAGGCGGCTTTATGAGAAAAGCGCCGATGACTGACAAATGTTTGCGTTACATAAAATTCGCTCGATACTCGGCGGGCTGGGCTGGCCATTCATAAACAAAGCCGGAACCGCGGGTAATTAATAATCCATAAAGGAGGCTCGAGTGCTACTTCCGCGTGTGAGGCATGTGCACGCTGTTTTGGAGCTGGGTGGATATTTGGAGTGTGAGGTTTGATAGTTTTGAGGAAGATGGTTGGAATGATGTTTTGTTGTGTTGGTTGGATGAGAGGTGGTAATGAGATTGGTGGGATTTTGAGGAAGGTCGACTTTTTCTACTGCGAAAATTTTGCGAGGTTGGGAGATAATGGAGGTGTGTGTGAAGGTTCGGCTGTGTCGACAGTGACTAATGTTTGATAGCTGGGTTTGATAAGGATTGTAGGAAAGGAGAAAAAATTGGGGATGTGCTTGAAAAATGTTGAAGATTGAATTGGTTTTATATAAGGTTAATGTTTAGGTAAACGTTTATTTGCGTTTATTTAAATATAAGGGTATATTAAAGTGCAATTTTTAATCCCTATTTTCTTTGGGTATTAACGTTTTATCGAACAAAAGTTTCATCAAATTGATAAAAACGTTGTTTTAAAATGGATATGTGCATAGGTGGATGACAAATGAATAACACAGTATTAAGTTCTTAATTCATACAACTCTTATTATCAACATATCTTTATTTATAATCGATTTAAAAAAATGTGTTTTTAATTTGTATTATTCTTTGTTATACATAAAATCTATCTAAAACTCTTTAAAACTCTATTCTATTTTTTATACAATTTTACTACCTACGTTAAATTTTCACGTTTTATACATCATCATAAAACATCTATATATACAAAAA
>JAPYZB010000489.1:0-20706 GCA_030522745.1 Eupelmus kiefferi | reverse complement strand
TATACCTATATTTAGTAGCGGGATTGATGGAGTTGGAATGATTCGCGATGCGGCTTGAGATAGCGCGGACTAGATCGATTTTGAGATGTTGGTGGATTTTGGGCTCGAGGACTGTTTTGTTTACTTGGGGATTACGAAACGTTTGTGATTCATGTGTTTTTACGCGATAGTTTAGTAATGACGATTAAGTAATTTGCCGTTTAGATACATGTATAGGTATAGATGTGGGCAATAAATTTTTTTGTTGATTATATTTGCGTGCAGGAACATATGTATATGTCAAGGCTAGTTATTTATTTACAAATAAGCTTATAAAATTTGATAACAGAATTTAATGAACATAATTTATCAGGTTTAATTATCAATTACCATTAACATTATTTATGCAAAAAGACCTTTTTTGTCATTATTATCAAATTATAATAAAATATATATAAACAAGAAAATTTTACCTCGTACACTTATTTACACAATTTTTATGTAAATTATTGTAAACAACGAAAAACCCGAAACTCGAATCTTTCTGCGCAGGGCGTTCACGCGCTGGGTTTTTCCCGTTTTCAAGGGATTAGCCCACTTTATTGTCAGGCCTTGACGCATCGGCAACGAAACATGTCATGCGCAGGTCAATAGAATTTAAGTACCGGATGTGAATTCCGACCCTCAAAACCAGAATTTGCCAAACTTTGTCCAAGGCATCAACAAGTTCATGTATCTGCAACAATCAGGCAGTCGTCATTTTAGATCTGCTATATAGATGTAGATTAAGAGAACCCTTTAAACTTATTATAACATTTCAGAACTTGTTATAAATTTTTATATCTTACTCTGAATTTATTTGATTGAAAATTATATAAGATCGAAATTAGAAATATTTATTTACAAAGCAGACGAGTTGTTATTTGATTTTCTACGCGGTGCATTCTTGTCTTAATTAAGAAATTGTAAATATATTTAAAGATTTTATCTATTTAAAATATGTGAGTATTTATTCAATAAATTTTAATTAAGTAATGAAGTAACGAAGATTTTAGTAAAATAAACAATTCTTGATAGTTTATATATAAATACTTATATACTTTATAAGTAATTATTGTAAGAATTAACGATCCCTGCAGTAAACCTAGACACGCTAATAGTTATTTTAAGCTATTGCATCACGCAGCGCAATTGTAACAGTTGTTATGTTATCTTGTGTATCGCATTTTTTGGCAAATCGAAAAAGATTCGTGTTTTCCTTAATAATAAAAAACTAATCGTTAATTATCATAATTAAATCTTACATTCACATTATACATTAATCGTTGCTGTGAATGAAAAAATCTATCTTTGCGATAAAAATAAGCACCTATACGCAATTATGATATGTTATCTATTTACTAATATAAGGAATTATAAAAAATGTTTTACTTAGCATTATTAATAATTAGCTGTTAAAATTTAATTTTTAACGGAATATCAAATACCTATGATTTTAAAATTAAGATTTATTATTTAATTATTTTACTGAAATGATTTTAGAATAAGTATATAGGAATTTTTTTATAAAGGATATCTACATTTTTGAAATAAGTATAAATAAAATCATACCAAATATATTATTTTAATTGGTCTGATGTTTACATTAGTCGTCATAACTAATGGATCCACTAATTTCTTTGCGGAAACAATGAAAAATATAGTTAGTAAACTGAATAATTATAATTTCAATATTATGAGGCTTAATAATTACTGAAACCAATATAGACATTCGCGCAATCGTGTTTATTATTTAGAACGCGAAAATAAATTACGACAGTCTATTGTGTTTCAAGCTCTGAAAAATATTTTCGCTTCTGATAAATAAAGTTCTTTTTTAAACAACTCAGTTAGTCGCTTAATTCAATCTATTCTTCTTTATAAAAACCAGAGAATACTTTGAAATAAATTTTTTTAGTATGAATGTTTATATGTAGGTGTTTATACTCATATACTACTTAGTAATTTCATATAGGTGTTTATTTATAACAAATTATTTTAAATCTGTCTAGGTTTTATTTTTTGGCAATAAGTTTTGGTATTTTGCTATATTATAACTAAGTGAAAATAATACAAATAAAAAATAAATGTCGCATTTTTATAAATATTTGGACACGTAATAATTCACTGTTTGTTATTGAACACAAATATTAGACAGCACTAACTATATAGACAAAACATATTTTGCAACAGTTCAATTGACATGCAAATATTTTAACTTCAATTAATCGCGCTTTATTATTTCTTTATAATTATATTTTTACGTAAATGAAACGAACACCTGTAACAATGTAAACATTTAATCATTTTGTTGGACGAGTTCTCTGACTTCCTAACTTATGTGTAATTAGACATTTATTAACCGTCCTACGAAAAAGTTCAAGCACTTGAGCAGTCAACCATATGTTTGCGGGGGTGCATCACGTGAAAGAAAGTATATCCGTTTCGCAAATTCGCGCGCAAGCGCATAGATAAAAACAACAAAGGCGTGTTTTTGTGTATCTGTATATCTATATCTATCCTAGTCCTTTCTCTGCATCTTACGCTCTATTGCGGTATTCGGTAATTCCACTGGCCAGTCTCCGTCGCTTTCAAACTAAAGGCCACAGTTTTTTTTTTTTGCAAGCTGTAGCACAAGCGCCTAATTAACCTGATTCATCATCATGTGACCAGTCACTGCATGTGACTGACGAACAGAGAGGAAAATCCAATCGACCGTGCGTGCAATCTGGCGCAGCAAGTATGGAGGAAGGGTTGAAAGTTCTCTAACCTATGACCGAGAGCGCTAACATGGTATACGAGTATAAAATTATGTTTTCTTTCGTTTGTTTTCGAAGAACATTTTTACCGAGTGAAGGATTTTTTTCGTTTTTTAGAACCTTAAGGGTTACTTGTCAGCTGCAGCGGATCATTGTTCTCGAATCTGTATAGAAGGCTTCGACCTTCAGTACCTTATGACCAATATACATTGTGAGTAATTAATTTAAGAATAATAACTGTAATCATAAATGCCTTGGTTATCATAAAAATGTATTTTTTATAGATAATATCTGACGAGCAATTGACACAAGCTGCGAAGCTTCAATTTTTAAGAAACATGGAAAAGTCTGCGCTTGAAGAAGCCACTCCGATAGACAGCTTGTATCTAGCTTTAATACAATGCTTCGCTATTATTATATGCGGGTAAGTTGCTTGTGATTCATACTTATAAACAGGAAATACTTTAATCTCATATTTTCCTATAGGTATATCGCTGGAAGACTGGAAGTTATTACCAAAGCAGAAGCAAGTGGATTAAATACATTTGTTGGCACTTTTTCTCTGCCAGCACTTATTTTTTTATCATTAGCTAAATTAAATTTTTCAACCGTCAATTGGAAATTTTTATTAGCTGTATTTATAGCAAAAAGTTTAGTATTTTTTGTTGTCTTGATAGTATCTTTAATTAGTACAAAGCCTTCCAATTATGGACGTTCCGCCCTTTTTGCTATATTTACTACACAAAGTAATGATTTTGCTATTGGATACCCAATAAGTAAGTTCTAATAAAAAAAGACTCATTTAATTAAAATTTTTTTATTTTTACCTTTATACTCAAATGGATAATACTTTTTTCAGTTCATGCATTATATAATTCAAGTCATCCAGACTACTCAGCATATTTGTATCTAATGGCACCTATATCATTAGTAGCCCTAAATCCAATTGGATTTGTTTTCCTAGAAATAGCCAAACGGCGTCAAGGAGAAGAGAATCGTCCCGAAAGCTCGAATAAGGATATGTTAAAAGCTATTTTTAAAGGGATTGCTTTGAATCCTGTACTTTTAATGACAGTCCTTGGTATATTAGGCAATATCATTTTTAGTCATGAACTTCCAGCAATCATACAAGTTATTTTAGAAGTACTTGGAAATGCCTTCTCAGCAACTGCATTATTTTTACTTGGTCTTATGATGGTTGGAAAAATTCATAAGCTTAAAGGAGTAGCCCTGGTTATACCAGGCATTCTAATTTCTGTAAAACTATTAGTCCTTCCTCTCATAATAAGAGAATCTATAGTATTATTAAATGCTGGAGGGAATTGTTCCGATACAACAGATTTAAGTACATTTGGTTTTCTTTATGGGACTATTCCTACAGCTCCAGCTCTGTTTATATTTACACTTCGATATAATATTGACATAGATTTGATTGCATCAGCAATGGTTGTATGCACATTTTTATCTGCACCTTTAATGTTTATATCTGCAAAATTAATTGATGCTATTAGGGATAAAACAGCTCCTTCAAATTATGCTAAGGAACTTAAAGCTTTCTCCCTTGATACAAGTGCAGCCTCAGTGATTGCATGTTTATGGTTGCTCATCTGTTTTCTTTTTATTAAAAGAAAAACTTTAAAAAGTACAACTCACAGGTGCACTTTTTGCTTAATTATAGCACAGGTAAAGAAAATATAAAATCAGTACCTTATTGTAGTTTTAAATTAAAATTATAATTGTTAATTTTTTTTATAGCTTTTAACTGGAATAGGTGTTATTATTTGGACAAAGATAGATGTCAACAGTATTGGAACACTTCTGTGGTAAGAATTAAACTAATAATAAATAATTTAAATAAAACAATCCTTCTATTATTAACTGTAAATTTTTTTGAATAGGTATATACAATTTACTTTTATAACTATTGGAGTTTACGCTAGTCGATTTTGGACAGGAGCAGTTGCCATAACTCTTTTATTTTTAAGTTCTCAAACTGTGGCTTTCGTTGAAAATTTACAAAAGTGGTTATTCTTTGTATGTTGGGGGTATGTATCTGCTTTTATTGAAAATTTGATACTTTCAAAGAAAATATTTAAATTTTTTTTTAATATTTTCAGAGCACCATTCATTATTGTAAGCATAATGTGTTTAACAATAACTCCATCTGCTCCAACAGACACTGAACTTAAAAATCCAAATTTTCAGTTTGGTAGAGTTCATGTAGCAGTGTCTATTCTTGTTCTAGTCTTTTGTTTCTTTGGTAATTATAAACTTTTAATTACATTTTGAAAATAATCTAATTTTCACAAAAAATTTGTTATCTTTATTATTAAAATAATGTTTTAATATAAACACAATCACAATTTCTTTTTTCAGTTACTGTAGGCTGTTTAATATTACGACAAAGGTATCAACGAAGGAATAATCTTTCATCATCTTATAGTAGTCTGATTCCAACAGTGTCTGAATCAAATAGACCAGTACCAACAAGAAATGTAGTAGATGTTGAGGATCTTGTATCTCCAACAAGTCCAAATCCATCTTCGTAAGAAATAAAAATTAATTTACAAAAATTTAAATTATTCAAAAGAAAACTGATGTTTCTTTTTACATTTTTTAGAATCAATTTTGGTAATGATTGTCCAAGTTGTTTGTGTGCGGCAGGAGAAGTCCATGAAATAAATTGTAATATTGACTGTGAAACTGACAATGAAAATGAATCAGAAAATTTTGAAGATCCTCAAATTTTACG
This sequence comes from Eupelmus kiefferi, assembly GCA_030522745.1. Lineage (NCBI taxonomy): Eukaryota > Metazoa > Arthropoda > Insecta > Hymenoptera > Eupelmidae > Eupelmus > Eupelmus kiefferi. The sequence goes on along the minus strand of JAPYZB010000489.1, from coordinate 15,177 downwards.
ACATGTTGTTCTTTTAATTCTACTGCTTTGCTCCATGTTTATAGTAAATAATTTATAACAAATTATTTAACTAAATTCAAATTTTGAACACATATTTAAAAAATTTATATTTGTTTTAGGGTCTTGCTATGTCAGTTGCAACTCTTATAATGGAAGAAATGACGGGAATCTATACCGAGCTTGCATTTTTAGACGTAGCTTTAGGATTTGGTCAATCTTTAATAATATTTGCTATATTTGGCCTTGATCCTGGCTTAGGCAAATTGGGTTGCTGGTTACGAAATATTTTAAGAAAATGGAGATTAGGTAATAAGTTGATATTATTATTAATTAAAAATATAATTACTCCTTCAAAAAATAAAAAACCATGATTGTTAATTATGCTTCTTAAACTCTTTGTCAAATAGAAAAAGAACTACAACTTCCAGATGAGGATTCACTAAGTCCCGAGGCAAAAGCATTTCGTGACCAATTCCGTCAATGTCATCTGGCCAAGTGCCAAGCACGAATTGCTGCATGTCGTCGGCACTTACTCCGCACTTACACCGGAGTATTTACCGGCAGTGATCTGGTTAACTGGCTTTTGGAGGCTGGTGTTGCGAAAGACCGCGAAGAAGCGATATACTACGGTCGTTGCCTTCTCGACAGTAGAGTATTAAATCATATTGATGGTACTCAACATTTTCATGATCGAAATCTCCTATATACATTTAGGGCTTGATTTTGAAAAAAAAATTTTTAGTTTTGTGCATGCGCACATTTAAATTTAATGGAGACTGACAAAACATTTTCTATTTTATTTTTTAATTATTAAAAATTGAAAATGTTTTTAAATATAATTTATTTTGATAGCAACAAATTGTTATTTTATTACATTTAACAAAAGAAAGTTTTTTAAACATTTTAATTAATGATCTCGAATTTAAAGGTTGAAAAATAATAAAGTTAATACATTTTTTTTGTTTTTAATTTTTTCAAGTATCAATTACAAGAGACCAGCATAATAGCTTAATGCCTTGTAGATGCAAGCTTTAGTTCCTATAATTTTACTGATAGTTGAACAGTTGATAGTTTTTACCTAAATATAGGTAATTTTTTGTAATGGAAAAATATCCACATAGTTTGAAAATTTTTTTTTTATAAAGTATTTTTCTGATTATACTTGAATAAATATATATTGATTGTTATATCAAGCGCTGGCGCTAGTTTATCTATCAGAAAATAAATGTTAATATGCAAGTCAAAATACTTTTCTATAAAATATAATTGAATTATTTAAATGAGCTAGTAATAATAGAAAAGAACTAATGGTGTCAAATATTTACAATATTAAATAAATTCTTATTCGATTTTAAAAGTGTATATAAAAATAGTTTATTTTTTTCTATGCAATCTCAGAAGGATAGCTTTCATTCTAAAATTATAAAATTTACAAAAATAAATTTTTGTTATAAGTAAAAGAAAGTATTTTGCTTAGATGACAATAAAGGAGAATGCGTGAATGAATGTATATGTACATGTAAAAAGTGGAATAAATACACGACAGAAGATATTTTTAGTTCTTTTTAATCATATATCTAAATCATCATCTGGATCTTCCTCATCCAAATCATCTACTTCATCTGGTACATAAATAATCTTTGACTCTCCTCCAGGATTCCTTGGTAAAATATAAGGCAATGATACACTGTCTCTCTGTTTCATTTCACGTTCATTCATTTCTATTCTAAAAGAAGCTTGTGGCTTTGCAGATGCTTCTGGTGGCTTATTCACTTCAGCTTTAAAACTTATATTGTCTGAAATTTTTTGAGATTCTATACTACATGTATTAACATTTTGTTGTACAAATTCATTCCAATGAGTAATGCTACCACCAGCTTTCTTATAAATAATAGAAACTTCATAATGAATATTTAATCCATGGGCTACATTTTTACTCTTTTTTAATTTTACATAAGTATTACCCAGTGTTTCTATTCTAGGAATATTTTGATGAAAATCTCTTCTGTATATACAAAACACTGCAGATTTATGATTTTGCGATAATTTTTCAATAAATCGACATGCTTTGGCTACTCCAATTTGTAAAATTAATGTACTTAAACAATCAATAACGAAAATTGAATTTGAATTCTGAGTAACAAAATTTGTTAGCTTTTCATACACATCAACTCCTTCATTTTCTGTATTTATACTAAAGTAATCTTGTACTTCAACATTTGTCAAATTTGAAGATTTCAGGCACTTCTCCAAACTGTATTTTGGAGTAGAGAAAAGTAAGATATTTACAGGATGTTCAATACCTTTTGTTCTTATTGCTTGTAGCCAAGCAATTATTAAGTAATCAGCATAGGTTGCATCAACACCTGAAATGTAAAACAATATCAAGTGGTAAGATTTTTAAATTTATTCATAGAGTTTTCGTATTGGGGATGAATTGTTTAAATAAGTTATGTAACAAGCAATGAATTTTATGAAAATATTATTTCTAAACATAAATTTTTAATAATTTAATAATTTTTAGGCCTTAAATTAAGAATATGAATTAAAAATTAATTAAACCTTTGAAACATGTCAAGTCTTAATTGATATTGACTTTTGTTAATTTAGTTAATAATAAAAAATTTATTGCTTTCAGTTTCAACTTGTATCAAATTCCTACTATAGTTAAAAGTAAAAGTATTATTGTTCTAACACTCAATAGGATCAATGGGGTTATGTTTACATTTTCGAACTCATCACGTTACCTTCGTCGACCACGATGAACCTGTTGCCGTCAGCTGTCGGAAGATTTACAAGCTGTGTCATATTTAGCCGTTATATTTCCAATCAACAAGCCTACAAATTTTCCTTCAAAACATCAGTTTGTATACCGCGATCAACTTTACTTTGCCATTTAAAAACAGTTCCGCGCACGCTGCTAGCAGTCGGCACAGCAAAAATACTCCGATTTATATTTACGGAACTCGATCTCCACGGAATACGGAACCCATCCGATCGTTCTCCAATATAAGTGCAACAAGGACACAATCTTTCCGCAGCTCTCTCTCGCTCCCGCAGGTATGAATGGACCGATGCGCCGCCATTTTTCACCGGAACTTTACGCTCCGCACGTTTAGCCGCCCCCACCTATATAACCAAGATGGAGGCTGTATTGTCGTTTGTCGGATAGCGGCACTGCACGCGTCGTAGTATTTGGTTATCGCTTGCTTGGGGGCAGCATCATGTAAATAAGGAGCCGAATACATAACAGTCGACAAGGTGCGAAGAGTGGATATCGCGCTTACGGCCGAGCCAAAGTTTCCAAGGGCTATTCTTGGAATTCGAGAAATTCTGGAGACTAGTAAGCATACGACTGATTGAGATTATGCTTGATAGATAGATGAAAATTCTAACCTGCGGTTTGAGTGTAAATTTCGCCTTTTCTATTGCGCTGAGTCTTTTAATGCGTGACGTAGTTCTTGCATATTATACGTATTTTTCTGAGATTTTTAAGATAAAGGTAATTTAGTTATTTTTAATACAGAATTATAATAATATTTACGTAAAAGCGTGTCTATAATAACTTTATATATGTATATTTACGATTTTATTACATGTAAAAATGATATAACTGTTATTTAATATTTGATTTTTTTCAGACATGCAGTTTCGTTAGCTCTTAAATTTTAATACTGGATTAAGAGCCCATTGGCTGTCATCGCTAAGATGACAAGTACACTTGTTCAGCAGTTTGTTTCACGCCTCAAGTCAAAGCATGAAGATGTACGAAACAAGGCAGCACGTGAGCTCTGTCTCTACGTTAAGACAGAACTACGTGAAGCCACACAAGAAGAAATTACAGCTTTTATGGATGAATTCAACCACCATATCTTTGAAATGGTATCTGGTTCTGATGTAAATGAAAAAAAGGGTGGAATATTGGCAATTGTATGTCTTATTGGAGCTGACGTTGGAAACATCAATACCAGAACAATAAGATTTGCCAACTACCTACGTAATCTGCTGCCTTCTAATGATGTTGGTGTTATGGAATTAGCTGCAAAAACTGTAGGAAAATTGGCTTTGGTCTCGGGAACATTCACTGCTGAATATGTAGAATTTGAAGTCAAAAGAGCCTTTGAATGGCTAAGTGGTGACAGACATGAAAACAAGAGACATGCAGCAGTTCTAGTATTAAAGGAATTAGCTGTGTCTATGCCAACATACTTTTTTCAACAAGTAACTCAATTTTTTGAGTTAATATTTAATGCTGTTCGTGATTCAAAACCTGTTATCAGAGAAGGAGCTGTAGAAGCTTTAAGAGCAGCTCTGGTTGTTACTGCTCAGCGTGAAACTGCCAAACAAATGCACAAATCTCAGTGGTACAAACAGTGCTATGATGAAATAGTTTCTGGTTTTGAAGATGTTTATAGTCGTGAAAAAGGTTTTAATAGAGATGACAGAATCCATGGCTCGCTATTGGTTTTGAATGAACTATTGCGCTGCAGTAATCTCCAGTGGGAAAGACTCTATGAGGATCTAATGGATCGATTGAACTGCAACGTCCAAACATCTGAAAATGACATTCTATCTCTAATGCCCCGATTGAAAACAAGCCTTATTTCTAAATGGTCAGCCTCTAACCAAAATTCTCAGAGCATGCAGCATGTGCTGTACCCCGTCCACGAGTCTGCAGCATGCCGGAGCCTGATGTTGGAGAAGCTAGACGACATCAATGGAGACGTAATAAACCAACGGCACTGTCGTAACACACACATCCAAAACGCTCTGATGACCTTGCTGCCGCGCTTGGCAGCCTTCAATAAGGACAAGTTTGTTGCAGACAATCTACGCGAGGTACTCAACTACCTCTTAATGAGTCTTCGCGGCAGAGAAAAGGACAGAGCAGCGGCTTTTACGACCATTGGACTGATTGCCGTGGCCGTCGACGAAGCGATCAAACCATATCTGCCAAAAATCATGGACGTGATAAAAAGTTCGTTGCCCTCGAAGGAGACACCCAACAAGAAGAGAAGCTCAGCTCTCGAGCCCGCTGTCTTCATCTGCATCACTCTTCTCGGACACGCGGTCAAGCAGACTATCACGGTCGACGTTAGGGATCTTCTCGAGCCTATGCTGGCTACCGGATTATCGCCCATACTAACAACATCTTTGAGGGAGCTCGCTCATAGCGTACCTTCACTTAAGCCGGATATATCACAAGGCTTATTGAGAATGCTTTCGCAGGTACATTTTCTCTTTCTGTTTTATATAATTAATAGTAGAAACCTATAAAGTTGTAAGGTATTTTGCATACATAAAGTTATTTTTCTATCTAAGGTACTGATGTACAAACCTCTTCGACATCCTGGCGCCCCATGGACAGCTACGAGCCCAGTCTCCGCTCCACCCACTGAGATAGACGTCGCTTCAACGGTCCTCGGTTTACGTACTCTCGGTACCTTCAACTTTGATGGCAATCCGTTATTGCAGTTTGTTCGTCGCTGTGCTGATTATTTTCTTACCTGGGAGGAGCCGGAAGTTCGACTTGAAGCCGTCAAGACCTGCTCGCGCCTATTGCGCCTAGCTCTAGGTCAGCCAGGACCCACCGTTACCAGCACTGTATCCAGTGTTTTGAGCAAGCTCCTTGTTGTCGGTATCACTGATACCGATCCTGATGTGCGCTACTGGGTACTAGCTTCGCTCGACGAGCCGTTCGATATTCATCTCGCTCAAGCGGAGAGTCTCTCTTGTTTGTTCATCGCTATGAACGACGAGGTCTTCGAAATACGCGAATTAGGTAAAATAGTTTGGAATAATAAAAAATTATTAATTATATAACGAATATATCTAAAGATTTTATTATTATTTCTGTATAGCCATTCGCACGATTGGTCGACTGAGTGGCATGAATCCAGCATACGTTATGCCATCTTTGCGTAAGACCCTGATTCAGTTCCTTACAGAGCTTGAGCATTCAGGTATGGGTCGCAACAAAGAACAGGCAGCACGCATGCTAGACCACCTTGTTGTCTCAGCGCCCAGACTTATCCGGCCTTACATGGAGCCGGTGCTCAAAGTACTTGTGCCGAAACTCAAAGAGCCCGAGCCAAATCCAGGTGTGGTGTTGGCCGTGCTCAGGGCTATTGGTGATCTCGCTGAAGTCAGCGGTGCTGAAATGCAGCCCTGGATGCCCGAGCTGTTAGCGATCTTACTAGAAATGTTAGTGGATGCTTCGTCACCGGAAAAACGAGGCGTAGCTCTTTGGGTTCTTGGTCAGCTGGTCGGTAGCACTGGGCATGTTGTTCGCCCGTATATGCAGGTAAATAATAACACATAATCATTATTTATCGAATATATTTATATTATATTAAAGAAAATAATGAGCAAATATTTATTCTAACTTAAATTTTTGACTTGCAGTATCCATCTTTGCTTGACGTTCTCATGAATTTTCTCAAAACGGAACAACAACCAATAGTGCGACGTGAGACAATACGCGTCCTTGGGCTCCTTGGAGCTCTCGATCCCTACAAGCATAAAATGAATCTTGGCCAGATATCTTCACCACAACTTGAGGCTCTGAGTTCGAGACCATCGGCTGACTCAAGACCCGAAGGCTCTGACGAACTTAGCACGAGTGAGATGCTGGTTAACATGCCTTCAGCTACCCTTGAAGAATATTATCCAGCGGTGGCTATTGCGACACTTATGAGGATCATTCGCGAGCCGACGCTCGCCCAGCATCATACCATGGTCGTTCAAGCCGTTACTTTTATTTTTAAGAGTCTTGGAATCAAGTGTGTGCCATATATATCGCAGGTAAAATGAGTTGATATGAATCATGATCCAATGCGGCTACGTATAGTTTGGATCTTGTGAAAATAATGAGTTTTTTTAAATATTAATATTCTTAGGTCATGCCAAGTTTTCTCAACGTATTACGAACTGCCGATGCGGGATTCCGCGAGTATCTCTTCCAGCAGTTAGCCATCCTCATAGCCATAGTTAAACAGCATATCCGGAACTACCTCGATGATATTTTCGCACTAGTTCAAGAGTTCTGGACGTGGAATAGTCCACTTCAGGGAACTCTCATTCATCTAGTCGAACATGTAGCTGTAGCCTTAGGAGCTGAATTTAAAATCTATCTTCCACGTTTAATGCCTCAGGTAAAAAATTTATTCTATGACTATACAATTTCAGTTTTCAACATTATAAAAATACTGACCAGCTGATGTATTCTTATGCTGTAGATTTTACGAGTCTTAAGTCACGATACGAGCAAAGAACGGCAGGTCACTGTAAAACTTTTGCTTGCTCTACAAAAGTTTGGTGGTAATCTCGATAACTATCTTCATCTGATTCTGCCTCCGGTGGTTCGTCTGTTCCAAGCTTCGCCAGACTGTCCAGTCGCAGTGAGTCGCTCTGCTCTAGAGACTGTCGAGCAGCTCGCTGAATGTCTTGATTTTACGGATTTTGCCTCTCGCATTGTCCAGCCGCTTGTTCGCACTCTGGACCAGTGTCCAGAGTTACGTGTTCCTGCTTGCGAGACCCTCTGTGCATTATTGCTGCAACTCGGACCCAAGTTTCATATTTTTTTGCCGCTGGTGCAACGCGTCATGGCAAAGCACCGAATAGTGCACTCGCGTTTTGAGAGTCTCGTAGACAAGATTCAAAGCGCGTCTAGAATGGGAGGGCAGGGTCGTTTCGACATGGCTGAACACGATCATTTGCTACTGCAGTCACTATTGAGTAGCGCGAAACAGAGACAAAACAGAAGTAAGAGTCAGAGAGCAGAACTAGGATTAGCATCCGCGGCGGATACCACCGTTATTAAGAAATTAAATGTATCAGCGTCAAATCTGCAAAAGGCCTGGACTGCTACGAGACGTGTATCTAAGGATGATTGGCTTGAATGGTTACGTAGTCTTTCCATAGGTATGAAAATTATTTTAAAAATTTTAATTAATAAATATACTTTTTTGGATAATACTAATAAAAATAAAATTAATAGGTTTGTTAAAAGAGTCTCCCTCGCCAGCGTTACGATCATGTTGGGCACTAGCACAAACGTATTCTCAATTACCACGCGATTTGTTTAATGCGGCTTTCGTTTCCTGTTGGAGTGAACTCGACGAACCTCATCGAACTGAGCTAGTCGCAACTTTACAGCAAGCTCTTATGGTGCCAGACATTCCAGAAATCAGTCAAACGATTCTTAATCTGGCTGAGTTCATGGAGCACTGTGATAAGGGTCCTTTACCACTAGATAGTAAAATATTAGGCGAGAGGGCTATGCACTGTCGCGCATACGCCAAAGCATTACATTATAAAGAAGACGAGTTCCACAAGGGTAAGTTGATAGAATTGGAAGCTGTTTATATTATCAGTTTTTTTTACAATGTCTAAAACATTAGAATCAAAAATTGAATAAATAAATAAAACTTTAATTAATTTAACAGGTAGAAGCGGTGCTGTGTTTGAATCGCTGATTAGTATCAACAACAAGCTCCAACAGAAAGAAGCAGCCGAGGGTTTGCTCGAATATGTGATGAATCAGCAGCAAGAGAACAATAAACAAGAATTGAAAGTACAAGTGCGATGGTACGAAAAACTACATAACTGGGATAAAGCGTTGCATTTATACCGAGAACGTCTTGAAGCTGATGCTGAAGATGTAGAATCAACCCTTGGTGAGATGCGCTGCCTCGAAGCACTTGGTGAATGGGGACAGTTACACGAAGTAGCAATGCGACAATGGTCTTCGCACACTCAAGAAACGAAACAACGTATGGCTAGAATGGCAGCTGCTGCTGCTTGGGGACTTAATAACTGGGAGAGTATGGAGAAACACGTAGCCTTAATACCAAAGGATACTCAAGATGGAGCTTTTTATAGAGCGGTAATAGCGATTCATGATGAACAATATACTTTGGCACATAGGCTCATAGATAGTGCGAGAGATTTATTAGACACAGAATTAACAGCTATGGCTGGAGAAAGTTACCAAAGAGCCTATAACGCTATGGTTGAAGTTCAAAAACTAGCTGAATTAGAAGAGGTACAGTTTAAACAAAATTTATATTTTTATTATTAATTTCTTTTAAAATTTTTGTTTCTAGGAAATAATGATTAATTTTTTTAATTTGTTTAGGTAATTCAATATAAATTGGTTCCGGAAAGACGAGCTACTATCAAATCTATGTGGTGGGAGAGATTACAAGGTGGTCAACGAATCGTTGAAGACTGGCAAAAAATTATTCAGGTGCATACGCTTGTCATTTCACCACAAGATGATATGTATACTTGGTTAAAATATGCTAGCCTTTGTCGCAAGAGCGGTAATCTTCAACTGTGCCATAAAACCCTGGTTATGCTCCTGGGAACTGACCCATCTGCGTTACGATCTGATCAGCCTTTACCGACTAATCATCCTCAAGTAATAACCGTGATATTTTCTATTTCTCTATTGGAAATCATCAATGTTCTTTAACTAAAATTTGATTTATTTTAAAGGTAACTTTCGCTTATTGTAAGCATATGTGGGTTGCGGGTCAGCGTGAGGAGGCGTACGGTCAACTTCAACGCTTCGTACATAACTTTCTGCCGAATCAACAGGCGGGACAAACCGAAGATGAGCGACAACTCGAAGTACGGAAACGCCTACTTGCCCGTTGCTATCTAAAACTCGGTGAGTGGCTTGAAGCGCTTCAAGGTATCAAAGAAAGCTCGATACCTCCCGTTCTGTCTTACTACAACGCAGCGGCTAAACACGATCCAACATGGTACAAAGCTTGGCATGCTTTTGCCTATACTAATTTTGAAGCGGTACTATTCTACAAACATCAACAAGGCGACCCAAGCCTAAACGAACAAAGCAACAATGTAACACTTTCCAACGGTGGAGCGAGAGGCAGTCTAGCGTCTCAGTACATTTCGAGATTTACAGTACCGGCGTTGGAAGGTTTCATTAGGTCGATCAATTTGTCACATGGCAACTCTCTGCAGGATACGCTGAGATTGCTGACGTTGTGGTTTGAATACGGCCAGTGGCCGGAAGTGTATGAAGCTATTATTGAAGGCATTCGACTAATTGAAATTAATACGTGGTTGCAGGTTAGTAAATATTTACGTGTAATAGTTTTCTGCTTTAAATATTAATTTTTTTTACTATTTATTAACTATTTGAATTGTAGGTGATACCTCAACTAATCGCTCGAATTGATACACCACGTGCTTTAGTCGGTCGCTGCATCCACAATCTTTTAGTCGATATTGGCAAGACGCATCCTCAGGCTTTGGTATACCCCCTGACCGTCGCGTCCAAGAGTGCTAGCCATGCTCGCAAAACTGCCGCTAATAAAATTCTTAATAGTATGAGCGAACACAGTCCTACTCTTGTTCAGCAGGCCAAAATGGTGAGCGATGAGCTCATTCGTGTAGCCATACTTTGGCACGAATTGTGGCACGAGGGTCTGGAAGAAGCGAGCCGCCTATACTTCGGCGAAAGGAACGTTAAAGGTATGAGAATTGATCGTTCTTATTTCAATAATTATTCAACAAACTTATAATTAATAGAAATATTTTTAAATAATTGTTATCTTAGGGATGTTTGACACCCTCGAGCCTCTGCATGCAATGCTAGAGCGTGGTCCTCAGACACTCAAGGAAACGTCGTTCAATCAGGCTTATGGTAGAGATCTGATGGAAGCACAAGAGTGGTGTCATCGGTACAAAGTGTCAGGTAATGTGCGTGATTTGAATCAGGCTTGGGATCTCTATTACCACGTGTTCCGAAGGATATCGAGGCAGTTGCCACAGTTAACTAGTTTGGAACTGCAATACGTTAGTCCCAAGCTGTTATTATGCCGAGACTTGGAACTCGCGGTACCAGGGAGTTATCAGCCCGGTAAACCTATTATTAGGATCGCTAGTATACACAGTTCGATGCAAGTCATAACAAGTAAGCAGCGTCCTAGAAAGCTCTGCATCAAAGGTAAGATTTTTATCCGTTTTTATAATTAATAAATTTAATTGACGACATAAATTTAATATTAAACTTATTACTTGTTATTATAGGCAGCAACGGCAAAGATTACATGTTCTTACTCAAAGGTCACGAAGATTTACGTCAGGATGAAAGAGTGATGCAACTGTTTGGTTTAGTCAATACTTTACTACTTCATGATCCGGATACATTTAGGAGAAATTTAACAATACAAGTAAATCAGACATTTTAACCATATTTCATAATATAAAACTTTTTGTATTAATAAACGAAGAATTCAATACAAGAATCGATATAACTCTCACATTTCAATTTAAATATTAACCCTGTCAGAAGTGTGAGGTGCTAATTCTTGCATTGAGATCATTAAATAATATTTTCTACAAGTTCACTTATCAACCTATGAATGTTACAGAGATATGCTGTCATTCCATTATCAACAAATAGTGGCCTTATTGGATGGGTTCCACACTGTGATACCTTGCATACATTGATTAGAGATTATAGAGAGAAAAAGAAAATACTTTTAAATATTGAACACAGGATAATGCTTAGGGTGAGCCAAATTGGAAATAGAATATTACTTGTATGAGTTACGTGTATTATTTTACAAGAATTAATTCGATAATTATTTATTATATATTACAGATGGCTCCAGACTATGATCATTTAATGCTAATGCAAAAAGTCGAAGTATTCGAACACGCGCTCGAGCATACGCATGGAGATGATCTAGCACGACTGCTCTGGCTTAAGTCCCCTTCAAGCGAGGTGTGGTTCGATCGTCGCACGAATTATACGCGCTCTTTAGCTGTCATGTCGATGGTCGGTTACATCCTCGGGTTGGGTGATCGGCATCCTTCAAATCTGATGTTGGATCGGTTAAGCGGTAAAATACTTCATATTGACTTCGGCGATTGTTTCGAGGTAAGTTAGATTAGAAAAAATGTCTAATGCATAATAAAACGTCTAATTTAATATTACTCTTCAGGTCGCGATGACACGTGAGAAATTCCCCGAAAAAATACCTTTCCGCCTCACCCGTATGCTAATCAATGCTATGGAAGTAACAGGAATAGAAGGAACTTACCGACGCACGTGTGAATCTGTCATGTCAGTGCTTCATCGTAATAAAGACAGTCTTATGGCTGTACTGGAAGCTTTCGTATATGATCCTCTGCTTAACTGGAGACTAATGGATAATGCTGCCCCTAAAGGAAAAAGGAGTGATGCTCAAGGTATGAGTGCAAGTAGCAGCCAGGAACAGGGTGATGGACTCGATTCCCTTACAGCTACATTTCCAAAGAAGGGTGTTCCTTGTAGTGTAGAAAATGGAGGTAAAATAAATAATTTTTTTAGATCAGAGCATTAACCAAATATTAACAATTTATAATGTTATTTATTTTGATACATGAGTATTATTTTATATCATTTCATTTGAATGATTTAATTTGATTTCAAATTTATCGGCATTATTACAGGTGATAGTAATCAACCGGAAGCTCTAAATAAGAAAGCTTTACAAATTATAAATAGAGTCAGGGATAAACTGACTGGTCGGGACTTCTCACACGAGGAAACGCTTAATGTCCAGAGACAGGTGGACTTACTTATAAGACAAGCTACTAATAATGAAAACCTTTGTCAGTGTTATATTGGATGGTGAGTTATTATCAAATCAGTCGATGTAAAGAATTTAATAAATTTATTATTATAATTTATTTGTAACGTGATTAAAATATATTTCTTTTCATTTTCAGGTGTCCATTTTGGTAATTGTCCAATTTTTTAGGCCTTTATTACGAAATAAAAGGAATTTTGCATTTTGACAGACGTGTATTTCCGCCATGCATACGAAACGATGGCCACGCCTTTAAGAATGCGCGTTTTACACAGTTCCTCTTACTAAAATTTTGCATGTAAATATTTGAGTGAATGTTTGTGTGAATGAGTGAATGAAAATTTTATGATTCCGATTGCGAGTTTATTGCAATCGCACACGACAAAAGCAATGCCGCACGCATTATCGGTTATCATCGCATATTTCGAATATTATAATGTAAATAGTATGAAATAACGCTTACAAGAGACGTAAAAATAAGATAATACAGGTGCATTCCCGCTTTGAAAATATTTTGTTTTTATTTTACCTCTATTTCATAGATTATTACGTAACGAAAACTAGAACTGCTACTCGATGCTTTGAACACTGGATCGTTAAAGATAGTGCTAACTTTCAGACATGTACTGCTGCATATTTCAGGAGTCTGATTACTTCTTTTTTTTAATTAAATTAAATTATTTACATCATGGTCGTTCTAGTTGAGTTTCAAATGTGAAAAAATGGAATATCACAAAACAAAGTTTCAAAACTGCTTATCATAGATTTTTCTTTTAACGTTGATATCTTCATGACGTCCGTTTATGCTAAATATTTTTCATGTACTAAATTTTCCTTGTATACAGTTTTAAAAACGTAATTTTACGATTTTTTAATGCAACAATAACAAAATATAATTTTATTTGAATATTTTAAAATTAAGTTAGTATTATGAAATGTTTATTAAAATAAAAATTAAAAATATAAAAGATAAGTGGAAAATGTTAAATATTAGTAATCTAATCATAACAATTTTATTTCAAATTAATTTTTTTTTTAATCGTGATAATTTTATTATGACGTCAATTGAGCTACTGCTTTAAGTTGCATGTACACACTTCTTAAAATGAAATGGACGATTCAATGACACAAGTATGTTTTCTGTAACATTATACGATGCTGAATACTCTATTCATAAAAGAAGTATTAAAACAGTCATAATGTCTTTTTGATTCTCATATCGTTGAGTCATGTTACATTTTATTCTAATAATATCGATAACATATTTTTATAATTGTAATATACGTATATTTTAAATATATCAAAAATTTTTTTGAATAGTAATACAAAGTAAAATGCGGATACAAATTTTGTGTACTTAATTAATATAGATCTTAGCAGTATTGTCGTATAAACGCCGATGATTTTTTAAAATTTTGTTTAAAAAGGGATTATAATATATCGTCAAATAATTCTAAAGTGATTGAAAAAATAATTGACTTTTGCCACTTTTATACGATTATCTTTACAATATTATTGGCTTTTAACGTTATCATGTATAAAATCGGTTGTATCCAAACTCAGTAATATAACTTACAAAATTCGTTTAAATTTATAAAAACATCTGTTTTATGCACTTGTCAATATTAAAAATACAAAGTTTCAGCTTAGTCACGATACATCAAGTTTTTCGATCTCCACTCACCACCCACTGGGCTATATACGTATACTGAAAATAAATAAATCTAATCTAGACCGGTGTGCTTACACAAATTTCCCATTTAAAAAAGTCCGCAACTACGTCGAGTTTGACGATTTAAAATTGTCCAAGCTGCCCTTCTTAAACGCGTGCGGCAGCAGCTCGTGCGTCGTCGTGATCAGAACCTCGGTCATGTCGGGGCTGGAGACGTAGACTGGAAAATCGCCGAACTCGCAGAGCATCTGCCGACAGACGCCGCAAGGCGTCGTGAACCTGCCGTCGATCTTGTCGGCAACCACGCTGATTGAGTGAAAGGTCCGCCGGCCCTCGCTGATGGCCTTGGTCAGGGCAACGCGTTCGGCGCAGATCGACGGTGAGAAAGAGGCGTTCTCGATGCCGAGCCCACCTTAAAATTGCTGTAAGGCGAATAGGAGTTTAACCGGGCTTTCGTACCCTCGCGGATCAGATGCTGCGCCTGCTCGTCTGTGGAAGATAAGATATTGAGATCAATTTTAAGATTTTTAAGAATTTATGATGTATGTAATTGTTATTGAAAATGTTGAATAATTGATTTCGAAAAATAAAAAATTTTTTTTAACTAAAATTTTAATAATTAAAAAAAATAAATTTTATAAATCAAATTTTTAATATGTAAAAAATATAGATGAAAGTTGTCATTGTTGGAATTATAAATAGTCGCACAATTAATTAACAAAATAAAAATAAATTATATTATGAGTACAATAGATCGTAAATTTTTTATTTGAAATTTATTTTCATTTTAGACATAGAGAATATTTTTTCAGATTGATTTAATTAATAGTAATAGAAAACATTTTGTTCCGGAAGGTTGTATATAAGTAGTTAAATTTTTTTTCATTTACT